>APFE031007378.1:7027-73457 GCA_000404065.3 Pinus taeda
AGCCACTTGCTGTCATTTCGTAACAGTGGGTTTTGGCAAGCCTCGTAGGCCTCCATAAACTCGGTGTCGGTCGGATATAGCTCTTTCAAACGTTCAAATCCCAAAATCTGCATCGTGCTTTCCTGTAAAAGCAATGTTCTCCTACTAAGTGCATCTACTACCTTATTTGATTGCCCACTAATGTGTTTTAGTACAAATGTGAAACTTTGCAAGTACTCAACCCACGCTGCATGCTTATGGTTCAATTTGTGCTGCTGCATAATGTACTGTAACGCAGAATTATCAGAAAATAAAACAAATTCGTTACCCAATAGATAATGTCACCAATGCTTCAAAGCCTGCACAATGGCATAAAAATCCTTGTCATAGGTCGAGTACTTCTATCTGCTCTCATTTAGCTTTTCGCTGAAATAAGCAACTGGTCTGTCCTCCTGGCTAAGGACTGCTCCAATGGCTGTACCACTAGCGTCGCAACGAACTTGAAAAAGTTTGTTGAAATCAGGCAGTCTCAACACAGGTCTTTCAGTAATCTTCTTCTTCAAGATCTGAAAACTGTTTTCTGCTGCTTCAGTCCAGTGAAATGGTTGATTCACTTTCTTGATTGTATCCAACATTGGTGCGCAAATCTCACTGAAATTTCTGATGAACTTCCTGTAAAAACTGGCAAGTCCATGGAAACTTTGAACTTCGAATAAACTTTTCGGAGAAGGCCAGCTAACTATAGCTGTCACCTTTTCTGGGTCCATTTTTAATTCATTCTCCGCAATAACAAAACCCAGATATACTAGTTCTCACTGAAAAAAAGGTACATTTCTTCAAATTAATTAACAGCTTGTTCTGCTGTAATTTTCTCAATACACTCTGCAAATGCTTGAAATGCTCCTCCTTAGTCTTACTAAAAATCAGAATATCGTCCAAGTAAACTATTACAAACTTACCATTAAATTCCTTCAGCACTTCATTCATCAGATGCATGAAAGTGCTGGGAGCGTTGCTCAAACCAAACGGCATCACCAGCCATTCGTATAAGCCTTCGTTTGTCTTGAAAGCGGTTTTCCATTCATCTCCCTCACGAATCCGGATCTGGTGATATCCACTCTTCAAGTCAATCTTCGAAAAGTAGGCCGCTCCACTCAAAAAATCCATCATATCGTCCATCCTTGGTAAGGGAAAACTGTACCTAACAGTAATTTTGTTAATAGCCCTGGAATTCGTACACATTCTTCACTCTCCTCCTTTCTTTGGAGCCAAAACAGTAGGAACTGCACATGGGCTCATGCTCTCCCGAATCAAACCTTTGTCCAACAACTCTTGGACCTGTTTTCTAATCTCTTCATGGTCCTTGGGACTCATGCGGTAAGCTACTTTATTTGGCAGGCTTGCCCCTGGTATAAAGTCAATGCAGTGACTAATAACCCTCCTAGGTGGCAACTCATCCGGAAGATCATCCACCACAATGTCTCCAAAATCCTGCAGCAACCTCTGAACTTCTTCTGGCAAATCTGAAACCTGTGTGTGGAGTACCACTGCTCTTGGTCTCCTTATGACAGCAAAATTTATCTCGCTGTCCTCAATCTGTTTTATGAATTCTTTCCCACCTAACAACAGTGCTTTCACTCCACTAGCTTCTGCTGTATTCTCCTCCTTGATGGGTACAAGCGTATGCTTGATCCCATTTTTCACAAACTTATAGCAGTTAGTTTTCCCATCATGAACTGCACTTCTGTCAAATTGCCAAGGTCGTCCTAACAGCAAATGACAGACATCCATTGGCATGACATCGCAAAGGATCTTGTCCCTATACTTACCAATCTGAAACTCCACCTCACACTGTTCATCAACTAATAGTTGATGCCCCTTCTGCAGCCACGATACTTTGTAGGGAGTGGGATGTTTCAGCTTCTTTAATCCCAGCTTCTCCACCATCTCCATAGCTACCAAATTATCGGTACTTCCACTGTCAATGATCAACTTACAGCACTTACCTCGTGACTTGCAAACAGTGCGAAACAAAGCCTTTCGTTGATCTGGTTCTGCAACTTCCTTTGCTGGTTTTAACAGCACTTTATTTAACACCAAAGCCTCGCCTGTCTCTGGTGTATTTTCTGCTTCTTGAGGTGTTTCCTCAACATCCTCAGGTTGAGCAACATAGGTTCCTCTCCCACCTGCCGGTTCACCTTCAGGACAGTCATACGACTTGTGTCCCATTTTGTGACAACGGTAACACTGGACAGTTCCCCTGCCTCGACCAAATCCTCGCCCTCTCTGAGCTGGTCGTCCTTCCCTGTTGCTGTTGTCCTTATCTGTTGTGCCAGCAGATTTGGAACTGCTGCCTTCCTCACTTGGGCTTGCACCTCTTCCTCTGCCATAAATTTTGCCTTTTCCCCTGCCAGAACCACCTCCTCTCCTGGTGTTCTGTTTCCTGTTTATCTTCTCTTCTGCCTTCAGTGCAAACTGATAGGCTTCATCCAATGTTTGTGGTGAAAGAATACCAATTTCGTCCAAAATCTCCCCTCTCAAGCCATTTACAGATCTGGCTGTTTTCTCTGAGGTATCTTCCACATACCCTGCTCGCAAATTCAATTTATAAAATTCCTCTGTAAACTCCCTAACAGTCATTCCTCTTTGTTTCAGGTTCTGTACCTGCCTGTACAACATGATCTGATAATCTTTCGGTAGGAACTTCTCTTTTAGCTTTGCTTCCATTCTGGCCCACTTCTTGATTGGCTGTTTGTTTAGTCTCCTTCTTTCTGCCTGAACGCTGTCCCACCATAAGGACACATGTCCTTTCAGCTTGGTGGAGGCAAACTTTACTTGTTTGTCCTCACTGGTTTCCTCAAACTCAAAAAATTTATTAACTTCACTCAGCCAATCTAACAACACATCTGCAGACAAACTCCCGTCATAAGTAGGCAACTCATGTCTTGGCTTATGACTGGACAGCAAAACTGACTTCAATAATCTAAGTTCCGGTGTCACTCCTTCGTACTCATCCTCCTCTGGTTCAATTGTTTCTTCATCACTGTTATCTGCTGGGTTTCTTCTCACCCAGCCTCTATCACTGCAATCTTTCCGCAAAACTCGTATCTCTTTCGCAATCCAACATCTACCGGCCTGTGGACTACTCGTCCTCTTCCTCTTCCTCTTCCTCTTGCTTCACCTTCACCTTCTACCTATTCCATTAGTTTTGACTCAAGAAACTAGCTCTGATACCACTTATGGTGGCTTCCCGCCGTTCCCGGAATATCCTCTCGCCGTTCTCGAAATACCCTGTTGATATGACCCGGCGTCCTGCAAGCTTTTATGCTGACTTTATGACACTGGTACTTGTCTCGTTTTATGGGTTAGGGTTATGACCTCTTTTACCGTTTGGCAACCTCCATCCGCCGGTTGGCTCCTATATGATTCCGCGTCCTTTTGTCAACGCGCTCATTATCACTGTGCTCTGTTGTTTATTCGAGCTCCGCTCTGCTCTGAGGGTTTCGTTCCTGCTCTGCTCCGAGGGTTTCGTTCCACTGTATTTGATTGTTAACACGGTTTCCTTTATGGTTGTGCTCGGTCTTCTAATGCAATGGAGGTAGTTTCGATAGCTCGTAATGACCCCCCTTTAACTCTGCACAGTTGCAATTTCGAGTTTGCTGTTTGTTGGATAGGTGCTCTGGTCTGTTTTATATTTGTTTAATCACTAAAATCTCCTCTTTACAGGTTGCCCTCCAGGTTGACGCGCTCGGCTTCTGCTATAAGGTAATTTGTTGTTCCTTTTAAACTACTTGGCATCTTATTTTGTCGACCCTAACGTACGCCGCCACTGTTCTTCAGGTCTTGATGGTTACTCGTCCCTTCGACCCTGGTCTCTCGACTTCAGGTAACTTCTCACCCAATCTCCTTCAGTTTTTGCGGTTATTTGTTTGCTTATGCCTGTGTATTCACACTAATTTGTTCTCCTCTGCCTGTAGGTAACTCAGTGCTGTTGGTAGATGTGGTTCCACACTCTTCGCTGTCTCGGCATTCGCTTACTCTTCCCAGCCTGCACTATACGGGTAGTGTCCTTCAACGTTTACATGTTTTAGAGGTTCTGTAGGCTTCTGTCGGTCTTGACTGTCATCTGAGCGATGAAATTTTCTGGGTTTCTTCCCTTGGCGAAGTAGTCTTGTTCTCCGGTTCGCCGGCCCTTTATTTTGATGATTCTGTATTGTAATGTAATGATTTCGACTGTGGGTCTCTCGCCTTGTGGCTTGGGTCTCAGGGTATATTAAAACCCTCGCCTGAAATAGCTCTGTTCAGTTGTTGATTGAGATGGGTGTTCGTGGTTCCGAAACCCTCGTCCCGTGCTTTAACATTTGATTAATGGAATACCTGTATGCATTGTTTCTACGCAGATTCGTTTTACTGTTATGGCAATTCTTCAACCTCTGTCCATTCGTATCATTAGCCTGTTGTATGCAATTTCGGGTTTTTGGGCTTTTATTTTCAGTGCTGGGTTTTGATAATATGCTGGTTATGGAACTCTCTGACCCGATACAATTATTTACATAGTTTTTGACAATGATACAATAGCACAATTATTTTATTATGGTACTGTATTCTACTCTTAAGTACTTGGAGGGTTTCACGAATTACCTCTGGTTGTCTGCCAATGTGCACAGTCTTTTATACTTCCCGTGTGTTATAGTTATTTCGTCTGCTCCACCTGTAGACTTTTTCTGTCTGATACTTCAATATAATTTGATTGTACAGTTACTATATTATGATGTATGCAATCGACTGTTACAGTGATGATTAAAAAAAACAAATGATAATAAGAATGTCTAATCAGAAATGACTGTATCTTCTTTTTCTTTTCACTTGAGAGGGGGGGAATTCCGTACAATGATTTTCGTTCCTCTTTTAACATATCTGAAGCAATACAGTTCAGTTTAGTTGGAACTACCCTAACAGATTATGTAACTGACTATCAGTTTCTGAAATGCCTTAACTAATACAATTGTAAAGAACTAATTAACTAATAAAAAGGAACTAATTAACTGTCAATTTATCCTGCTGTCCATAATTCCTATTTGAAACTGAAACAACTCATGACTTCCAATCGACCTACTCCTAATTTCTTATGTTAAAATAAAATAATTAAAATAACGTAAAATGACTTGACAAGCCTACGCCTGTTTAGCCATGTATTTATGATTGCCTCTTTGTGAGACTGTCAGCCAACTTCCGTCTCCTCAGAGCTGGATGCTCCTACATCAAGAGGACTCGAAGATGCGGTCTTGGCTTGAGCAGCAATGGAAACCTTTAATAGGATATGTCCCTATTATTGCTAGACTGCTAAAGGAATGGTACTGTTTCCATTTCTTAAACTCCAACAACCTCGATATCATTTTAAAGCAGCAATGGCTTTATAAAATAAGTTTCCTGGCTCTGCATCGGTGGTATCTAGGCTATAATCCTTTAAGGAACACCCCCTCTAACAATTTGATCTGGGTTAAGCTTCCCGACTTGCCTTTAGAATTTTGGTCAAAGGAAGCCCTTGAGGACATTGGCAATGCCATTGGTAGATGTTTCTATGTCTATCCTTGGTGCCGAGGAGAGAGAGACAAAAGATTTGTGTGGATATTGATTGACAAAGCCTACAGGGGAGGTTTCCCGAAACACATCGACATCTTCTGGGGGGATCTTAAAATTAGGCAAAGACTAGACTTCTGGGGAGTACCCTTTAGGTGCTCTGCTTGCCATCGTACTGGGCATCTTATGAAACAATGCCCTCGGCGTCTCAATTTCCGAAAGTTTCATGCCCCTCATCAGTCCTCGGCAAAGTATTTCAATATGAAAAAGTTTTCCCCGATCCAGGTAAAATCTTCACTCTCCGATAGCCTGTCTCCACATGGGTTTGGGGATACGGATATGTTCTTTTCTGTCCATCAGCAACTCTCGTTGAACCGCTCATCCCTGACCCCTGTTGAGCCTATATCTCCCTCCATGCCTCCCTTGGAACCGTCCTCTGATTGCGATGCTCCCAACCCCGTTTCTTCTCTTGCTACGCCTCTTATAGAGCCTACCTCTGATCATGAGGTCCCCATCCCTCTGCAGATGCTGCATCCCCGCCATCTTTCCTATAAGGACACACTTACCATTCCCTCCTCTTCGTCCTCCCCGAAAATTATCTATCCTCCCTCGGTAATGGAAAAGAGACTTTGATATCCCCTACCCCCACTAACTCTCCTACGTCCTCGCCCACCAACTCTATAGGAAGTGACTTGGACTTTTTACTGGCTAAGAAATCTCTAGAGCTCAAGGCTCTCACTATTCATAAACCAGGAGCTAAAAAATCCCCTCATATTAGTCCCAGCTCCGCTAGTAACATTACAGTAAGAAGGAAGAACAACAGGGGAAGCAGGCACTTTAGGGGAAGGGGTGAAGGTGCGGGCAGAGGGGTCCGAAATTTGAACCTAATAGACGTTCCCATTGCATACATGACTGAAGAATGACCCCTTAGAGCAAATGTGGCTGACAAGATTCCGAAATGAATTTCATCATTTCTTTGAACATCAGGGGGTTGGGGCAGGCCATAAATTTTTGGCTTTGAAGGACTTTTTCCTCTCTGCTTGCCCCAAAATTATTCTTATCTAGGAAACCATGCACGCCTCTTCTGTAACTATCTCTTACTTCAGGAAGATGTTTCCTTCCTGGTATATATCGGCTGTGGAAGCCAATGGACTCTCAGGGGGCTTAGCTGTTTTGTGGGATCCGTACTGGATCAAGGCAAAGACTTATAACTGTTTAGCAGGAATTTTGATTTCGGCTCACATGAGGGGGTTCAACTTCCCTATTAACATCTTGAACGTATATGCTCCATACAGAAATAGATTGTACTTTTGGGAGAAACTCTTTGCATCTGAAATTTTTGACGTTGAATATTTAATGATCATAGGGGACTTAAATGTCACTCTTAATATGGAGGAAATCTAGGGTGTTAGCAAGAAGAAGGATCCCCTTGCTGAAAAAATTAAAATCGAGCTCCTGCTGAGGAGAAATTACATTGACATCCGCCCCTCTCACATGCTCTCGACTTGGGAGAATGGTAGATCTGGAGATGCATACATAGCAAAGAGGCTTGATAGATTTTTTCTACATGCCAGCCTGATTGACAAGATGGGTATGCCATTCTCTTTGATTGAGCACTTCTTCATTTCGGATCATAAACCAATTTCACTGGGCTGGAAGCAAAAAGGTTTAAGGAAAGGATATAGTTTTAAATTCAATAGAACTGCCATGGATGACCCTGCCTTCAATGACTACATTAAAAATGCATGGCAAGAGATGATGTCCTCCTGTCCCTCTCCGTTTCTGATGACGTTCAGAGATAAAATGGATCATATGCGAAGGGCGGTAAAAGACTGGAAAATTAAGAAAAGGTAATCAAATAGAAAGGAACTGCGCTCAATTCAAATAGAATTGGACCGAGCATCGGAAGCCATGTTGGTTCATTGTCTCTCCTTTAAAGAAAGATGTCACATTAAGCTGCTTCAAAAGAAGAAAATCAAAATATTAGAACAAGTAGAATCCTTCTGGTGGTTAAAGAGCAAGGCGATATGGCTTAAAGAGGGAGACAAGAACACTAAATTTTTCCATAAATTTGCAAATTCCAGGCGGGAGAAGAACTCCATTTGGAAAATCTCTGATGGGAGAGGGGGTTTTTTATTTTCTCAACAGGAAATCTCAAATGAAGCAGTAAAGTTTTTTTCTAATCAGTATAAAAGAGCAGAGTCATGCAACTTTCAGGATATGTTATGGGCCTTCGACGTATTTCCATAGATGTTTGACGAGGATACAAATGTCCAGATCTTTCAGCCAGTAATTGAGGATGAGTTGCTAACAGCAATGAAGTCCTTCAAGAAAGACAAGTGTCTAGGGCTGGATGGTTGGACTATAGAGTTCTTCACTCATTTTTTTGACATCATTAAAGCCAACCTGTTAAAAATGGTAGAAGCCTCCAGGATCGCAGGCTGTATCAATCAGAAGACGTCCTCTACCTGCATCGCTCTAATCCCAAAGAAAGAAAAAGGTTGAGTCTTTTGGAGACTTCCGCCCGATCTCTTTATGCAATATCTCTTACAAAATAATCTCAAAGATTATAGCAGAAAGAATAAAAGCAACTCTATCAATCCACCTCTCAAAAGAGTAGCATGCCTTTTTGCAAGGTAGGAACATCCTGGACGCGGTTGCCAACACTCAGGAAGGTCTTTATGCCATTCACTCAAAGAAAAGGGACGCAGTCATCCTAAAGATCGATCTCCGAAAGGCTTTCGATTGCCTTGATTGGGGTTTCATTAGATGTTTACTGGCAAAGATTGGCTTAAGGTCGAATAAGATTAATTGGATCATGGCTGGTGTGGAACAGGTGAATTATGCGGTCATCATCAACGGCATCCCATCTCCCTTTTTTTCCGCCTCCAGGGGTCTTCGTCAAGGCTGTCCGCTATCCCCACTCTTATTCATTATGGCCATGAATACTCTCAGCCTACACATCAATAAGGCAGTCAATGAAAACAAATGCCAGTCGTTAAAAATCTACAGGAATGTCTCGATATCTCATAATTTATTTGTTGATGATATCATTTTGTTTGGCATTTTATGTAGAGTCACATGGTTTTGTTACTTTGAAATCCTTCTCAATTTTCAGAAAGAGACAGGTCTACTAATCAACAGTACAAAGTCTACCATCTATCACAGTGATATATGTCAGGAGGAGATTGAATGGTTAACAGACCCTTTCGATATTGAGGCTCGATCTATCAGCCAAGGAATTAAATATTTGGGCTTCCAGTTGAGAGAAAATGGATATTCAAAGGTGGACTGGCAATGGATTCCTGATAGATACTTTAACAGGATTTCTGTGTTGGAATACAGATGCCTCTCCCTGGCAGGAAGGGTAATCTTGGCTCAATCTATCTTAAATCAACTTGCAGTTTATTGGTCCCATTTATTTTTCCTTCCTGCAAGCATTATACCATCATTGAATAAGCTCACAGCTAACTTTATTTGGGGGGGCCATGCGGATAATCGCAAATTTCATCTCTCGAAATTTTCCAACATCTCTCTCCCAAAATGAATGGGAGGATGGGGCCTCTTAGATATGAGGACTTTTGGAAAGGCTCTATTATGTAGATCCCTGTGGAGAGGGATTTTTGAAGAAGGGCCTTAGAGCCACATCATCCGAAAGAAATATATGGGTAAAAAAGATATCACCTACTAGTTCAGGAAAGGCAGAATCGGTCCTCCTTCAGGCTCCCCTCTATGGCAAAGCCTCCGTAAGATTGATAGCTTCTTCTTGAAGAACTTAGTCTGGTGCTTTCAATCGGGCACAATGATCCTCATTAGAAAAAATCCTTTCTTGAGTGGGGCCGATATTATCGATATTCTTGATCTTCTGTTATCTTTCTTTGACAAAATGGGTTATTTTTACTAGGATAGCCTAATCAAAGATTGGAAGGGTTCGATTCCTTGCTGGAAGGATGCCGGATGCCTTGGCATGAAAGGTGAACTAGCTCTGCAATGGGAGTGCATCAGAACTTGACTCAGGAACTATGGGATTTTCCGGACAACGGAAAATGACAGTCTTATCTGGGGATTTTCTAAAGGGATTAATCTTGTTTGTGTTAAAGACATTTACTAGATGCTATGTGGCTCAAAGACAGACTCTCTCAGCCCCTCCTTTCCTCTCATATTATAGAAATCTGGATGCCCGCCCAAAATGATCTTTTTTTCCTGGCTGTCCTTCCATAACAGGAATCTCTCATGGGAAAACTTAAGAAAGCGTGGATGGCAAGGCCCTGGCATCTGCCCCATATACAAAACCGCAGAGGAAAACATTTTCACCTTTTTTTCAATTGCTCCTCATCTCAACAACTCTGGAACTCCCTTGCAGATCTTTTTGGAATCCAGTATTCGATTCACACGTCCATTAGTGAATCATTTCTATGGTGCTGCCAACAAAAGGATTCTTGGAGGACTGTTTTCATCATTGCTATCTAGTTCATCTGGAAATGGCGCAATAATTTCATTTTCAACGGAATCTTTGCCCCTTTTCAGGACATCTTCTCTAGCATTACTCTTCTCTATGAATCGATCTCACAGAAGCCTTCTTTGCTCGAGAAAAAGGTATGCAATGAGCCCCATCCAGAGATAACTTTGATGCCTAGAGCCTTCTTTGATGGTGCTGAACAGGACAACATTTGCAACTGTGGGGTTCTCATTTTTGTGAATGAAAACAATCACTATCTTATACACTGGAATGGCGGTAGGGGCTCCAATAGTAAAGCTGAGGTTATGGCCCTTGCTGGCCTCCTTAGCTTTTTTCACTTTCTCAACATTCAAAATGTCTCTATTTTTGGTGATTTGAGAGTTCTGGTAGACTATGTCCTTGGGAAAAATAACATTCTAAAGCCTCAGCTTGTTGGGTGGCTAGACCAGATCAGATTCTTGTGGAACAATATGACAGGATGTTCTATCCATCACATCAACAGGGCTCTCAACCAGCAAGCAGATGATCTATCCAAAGATGGTCTATAGGTGGCTCCAGATCTATGGTCTTTGTAGGTGGCTGATGAAGGGGATCTCTTTTCTATACAGGATTTTGCTCCTCCAGGTTTCTAGACCGCTTTGGGTCTTTATGGTCTCTCTCGGCATTCCTATCCGACCTCTCTAGCTAACAGTTTATATTTTCATATGTTTTATCTCAGCTTCTTTTTGTGGATGCAAGTGTTTATCTCCTTTTTGTTGGCTCTACTATGTCTCAATATGAGTTTTGACTGGCTGTCAGCTTGTCTTTCTCAGCTGACTTCTTGAATCTCCTGCTCTTCTTGGTTATTTCCTCCATGATATCAGATCAATATGATCTACATGTCCTTCTTTTCTTCTTCATATTTGGAGGAACAACACTATGTGTTATATTGCTATATGGTCTACGAGTCGGTGACTCTAAAATGAATGTACTCTCATGCTTGTTTTATATTTCTTATATAAAATTATCAAGCTTTTTCGTCCTAGAAAAAAAGATAATGAGTTCAAAGGTAAAGTGGCCATGCTTTTCAAGTTAATGTTAACTGATGTTGCGTGTGTTGTTAAGCACATATTAAAATAGGTGGTTTTATGTTTTTTTTTTTCAAATGAAATATAAATATGCTTTTCAAGTTAATGTTAATTGATGTTGTGTGGGTCATCAAGCACATGTTAAAATAGAGTGTTTTTTTTTTTAATTAAAATATGAATATTAGAAAAATTAACATATTATTAACTATTTTAACATATTCCCTATAATATTATTCCAATTATTTGATTTGCAATACAATGTTATAGCTTATTCAAATTATTTTTGTATTAAGATGTTCTATGAAAGAGATGTTGTAAAGTAATATAAACTTTTTAATTGGGTCAAAATAAAATAAAATTAATTTTATTAAAATAAATTAATAGTAAAATAAAAATGACTTATAATATTGAGAATCTATGATATCGAACTATGGTATTTATGTGGAATATATTCTATAAAGAGAAAATCATACCAACTTAGATCTATCTTAAATCAAGATCTACCAAACCTCAATTAAATTCAAATATCTTGATATGAAAACCTCTTCGATAGTTGTTTAACACATTCATCATTATTTTTTATTTATCTATCACCACTCGTGAGTGTTAAACAACTATTGTGGGTACATGTAGCCAGGCATTTAATGCCTAATGGTATGTTGGTTAGCTCTTGCCGAAATCATGAGTATGACATTTCCGCTAATGTCGAATCAATCACATCCAGAAGTTTCCCATTCTTGTATAATATCCATCCCTGCATCAAATTCATGGTCACTTCACATGTTTTTTTCAAATCATAAAATGAAGATGCTGCTAGAAACCATTAATTCCAACTATCTCCATTAAATGCACAACCTAGTTCATTCTAGATAATTCAAGAGGAAGTTTCGAGAGTCAAATAACTTCCTGAAGAAGCCACCGTCACCGACTCCAGAAACTTCTCTATTGTGTATAAAAGCCCTCTTTGGCAATGGAATAAGTAAGTTTTTGAGTTTGTGTTCAGTTCTGGTTTTGTGTCTACTTCTTTGTTTTGTTATCAGAGTAAGGTGAGTGTTTCAAGATTGACCCAGAAACTTCTCTATTGTGTATAAAAACCCTCCTTGGCAATTGAATTGGCAACCGAATAAGCAAGTTTCCGAGTGTTTGTGTTTAGTTTCGGTTTTGTGTCTATTTCTTTGTTTTGGAGAGAGTGCAGAACATTAAGCACTAGTGGTGAATGTGAGCGTGTGGGTTATTTACTTACTGTGTGCGGCGAGAGTGAAAAGTTGCAGATTTTTTTTTTTTTTCTCCCTGTTCTCTATGTGCTGAAAAAACAATCTATTTGTGGCAGGTGAACGAATAAGGCAACTGCGTCCCTGTGCCAGTAGGTGAACGACTAATGCAACTGCGTCCCTGTGCGTGAGTTTTCGCTGATGTGAAGCAGTCCCTCTGCGTGTAAGGGTGTGTTGAATGTGAGGCTGGTTGGAGGGCGCTGTTTGTTGCCAGAGAACGGAGCAAAAGATTTCCAAGGACGTCGTAGCCAGTGGGTGAGCCTTTGGTGTATATATATATATATATATATATATTATTACCTAAGTGGTGAACAAAAAAATTCTGACTTTTTGGCTGATATTTTTTTTATTAGAGTGGTGAACAAAAGAAATCCTCACTTTCGCTGGGTAGTATCTCTAAACTAGTGAACAAAATATTTTTTATTGACTTTGTGGTTGAATGTGACTTAGCGGCAGCATATAGCTTTTATGAATATAAATGTAAAAAAAATAGTTAAAAGTTCCAAACTTGTTTTTTTAAAAAATGTGTGGTGGCCTTAAGTTACATGTTGAATTAAGAGCTCCAATCCTCTGTGTGGTGGTTGTATGTAATTAAATGGTTTTAATCTACATTATGTTTTTTATAAAGTTTTGAAGGATAGATGAGTAGCGTAGTAATTAAGATTGTGGAGTGGTGAATTTGGAGTTTGATTTTTTTTGTGCTTCAAAATAAATAAATTAAAAAAGAGAATTAAAAGGAAAAAAAGGGTTTTTAAAAAAAAAAAGCTCAGCGATATTATCTAATGATATTGGACAAAATTTTATGACTTATACTTGAGGGTTACATTTGTGAAAATTAGTAATTTTTTTTGGTGATTGGTGCCTGGTGAAAATAAGTAACATGGCAAATGTATTCATAGAGTCTTATCTATTAGATTTTAACAAACTAGATGGTGAAAACTATGCAAATTGGAAGTTTAAGTTGTAGGGTTTGATGGAAGGCTATAACATATGGACGGTTTTTAACAAACTAGATGGTGAAAACTATGCAAATTGGAAGTTTAAGTTGTAGGCTTTGATGGAAGGCTATAACATATGGACGATTGTGTCTGGAGCTGAAGTCGAGCCAGTGTCACCTCAAGCCACAGATGCTACAATTCAAGATTGGGAGCAAACGGGAAAACAAAGCAAAGGTGCTTTTGCCGATTTTTGTTAAGAACAACATTATTCCACACATTAGAGAGTGCAAAATATCCAAGGAGACATGGGACACTCTAAAAAATTTGTATGAGATAAAGACTACAAATCGAATATTGTATTTAAAGAGTAAGATTCTTTCAATTAAGATGGAAGAAAATGAAGGCGTGAGTAATTTTATTTCTAGAATTAAAGATCTAAATGATAAATTAGGTGACATTGGTGAATCAATATCTAGTACAAACTTGGTCACTGTGACATTAAATGGAATGCTTGATGAATATCAAATGTTTATCATTGGTCTTTTAGCTAGAGATATGGCTCCTACTTTTGATGAGTTGGTAGGTATACTTATGTAGGATGAAGAGTGGAGAAGAAGCCTTAAACAAAAATCTCTCAATTCAGATTTAGTACTCATGGATAAAGGGAAGCAGTCCTTCAAAGGAAAACAATGGGAGAAAAATAAAGGTAAAAATCCATAGGTAAAATCATTTCAAGGTACACTTTTACCAAGGACAAATGCCAAATCAAGTAGAGATGATGTATGTTATCACTGTGGAAAACCTAGTCATTTTGCTAAGAATTGCATGAAAAGAAGGTATGATCGATTTAAACAAAGAAGGAATTCGGGTAATTATGTTGATATATATGAAGCAATTATTCATAACTTAAGCAATCTTAAATTATTTGTGTCCAATGCTACTTTATTAGTAGAAACAGATGATGATAATGCTTGGTCTACAGATTCTGGAGCATCAATCCACATGTCATGCAAAAGAGATTGATTTGATACTTATCATGAGATTAATAATAGTGGACATATCTATTTAGGAGATAATATATCACATGAAATTAAAGGATATGGAGATATAAGTGTTATGATGCCTAATGGACAAGAAAAACAAATTCAAAATGTGGTGTATGTTCCAGGATTAAAGAAGAACTTAATTTCAGTCTCTACTATTACAGATCAACATTTAAAAGTTGAATTTGTGAAATCACATTGTTTGGTAAAGGATCCGCATGACAACTACAAGGTTGTTGCAAAAGGAATGAGAGTTGGAGGATTATACAAGTTAGATGTAATGAAGCATGGGCATCAAGCTTTGGCATCAACATGCATGTGAAATATAGAGCTTTGGCATCAAAGGTATGGACACTTAAATCATAATGACCTAATGTTACTACAAAAGAAATTGATGGTAGAAGGCCTTCCAAATATTAAGGGTGAACACCTTGAATGTGAAGGTTGTGCTCTAGGAAAACAACCTAGGGAATAATGTCATGTGCATGAAAATAGAAGAAAACGTGAAATAATTGAACTAGTGCATACTGATGTATGTGGTTCAATGTAAACTAAGTCACTTGGTGGAGCATATTACTTTCTTATATTTATTGATGATAGCACTAAATACACCTCGGTGTACTTTATAAGAAACAAAAGTAACGTGTTTGAATACTTTAAAGAATTCAAGAGTATGGTTGAAAAGCAAAGATGAAAGAGCATTAAAATTCTTTAATCAGATAAAGGCGGTGAGCACACTTCAGGAGCTTTTATCAAATATTGCAAACAAAATGGAATTACGCAACAATTTATAGTACCACATACGCCTCAGCAAAATGGAGTAGCTAAGAGAAAGAATAAAATATTAGTTGAATGTGCTCGTAGTATGTTAAAAAGTAAAGGACTTTCTAATAGTTTTTGGGCTGAAGCTAGTGATACAGCTGTATATCTTAAAAATAGAAGCCCTACTATTTTAAGAAGCCCTACTAAGTATCTTGAGCACAAAACACCATTTGAAACATTTTATAGTTTTAAACCTAAAGTTAGTCATTTAAGGATATCTGGATGCAACACCTTTGCTCATATTCTAAAGAGGACAGGAGAAAGTTAGATGCCAAAGCCATCAAATTGTATTTTTATTGGCTATTGTACTGATCAAAAAGCATATAAAGTGTATGATCCAAGTACTCACAAGGTCTTTGCAAGTAGAGATGTTATATTTCATGAGCATGTATATAAACAAATAAAAGAAGATGAACATAATGTATGACAGTCTCTTTATGAAAGCTTTAAGGAAGAAGAAGAAGTTGTGGAATCAACTCAAGTTCAAGAACACATGGACATTCCAGAAGACATATCAAGGAGTCAAAGTCCACAAAGAAGTGATGAAGACACTCCATAGAGAAGAAGAAGAGGAGAAGGTACTCCACAATGTAATGAACCTCTAAGAAGGTCAACATGACAAATTCAAACCCTATCAGATATAAGGATTATGCTTTAATGTCTCAAGTAATCACTGTTTTTGAGCCCTCAAATTATGAACAAGCTAAAAGTCATAAAGAATGGATGGAAGCTCTGAAAGAAGAATATGACTCTATAATTAAAAATGAAACTGGGAATTAACAGAATTTACCTGAAAATAAAGTCCCTATAGGATCAAAATGGTTGTACAAGACAAAATTTAATGCAGATGGTAGCATAGACAAGTATAAGGCAAGATTGGTTGCAAAAGGTTATTCACAAAAGGAAGGTATAGATTATGAAGATACATTTGCCCCAGTTTCAAAAATGAATACAATCAGAATAATGATAACATTGGCAACTAAATATGATTGGAAGCTACATCAATTAGATGTGAAGTCAACTTTTCAAAATGGTGACTTAAAAGAAGAGATTTATCTTGTTCAGCGAGAAGGATTTGTAGAGAAGGGACAAGAACATCTTGTATGTAAGTTAAAAAAGGCCTTATATGGACTAAAACAAGCACCGAGATCTTGGTATGAGAAAATCGACAAATTATTCTTTCAACAAGGATTTAACAAAAGCAAAAATGATCCTAATTTGTATGTCAAGACAGATATAAATGGGGATATAGCATTACTCTCTATATATGTTGATGATCTAATAATAACAGAGACTTGTGCTGATAAATTGATTAAAGATATAAAAATGAAGTTATCACGGGAATTTGAGATGAAAGATCTTGGTTAGATGCACTATTGTCTAGGTCTTGAAGTATGGAGAGATGATGGAAGGACTTTAATCACACAAAGAAAATATACAAATGAAGTACAAAAGAGATTTCATATGAATGGATGTAAAGCAGTAAGTACTCCATTGGAACAAAATATCAAATTGAGATGTGAAGATGAAACAAAAGAGGTGAATGGAACATTGTATCGAGAATTAGTGGGAAGTCTAAATTATCTCACTACCACTAGACCAGACATTGCTTATGCAGTAAGCATACTTAGTCAATTCATGGCTAAGCCTCATGAAAGCCATTAGATAGCTGCAAAAAGGATTCTTCGATATTTAAAGGGAACTATCAATTTTGGTATTGAATATACTAATGCTTGTAATGTTGAATTGACAGGTCATTCTGATTCTGACTAGGCTAGAAATCCAAATGATAGGAAATTCACCACTAGATACATCTTCAATATAGGGTCAAGAGCTATATGATGGAGCAATAAAAAAAATGCAACAATTTCCTTGTCATCAACTGAAGCAGAGTATAAAGCATTATGTAGTGCCACCTGTGAAGCTATATGGCTCAGAAGAATACTTGAAGGTGTTGGTGAAGGTCAACAAGAACCCATAGTGATCATATGTGATAATCAAAGCACCATCAAACTGGGGAACAATCTTGTAGGTCATGCAAGGTCAAAGCATATAGACACACAATATCATTTTGTAAAAGAAAAAGCCCAATCACAAGAAATTACCCTAATATATTGTAATCCAAATGAGAATGTAGTTGACATATTCACTAAGCCTTTTGAGAAGGCAAAATTTGAGTTTTGTAGAAGTAAGTTATGTGTTGTAGAAAATCTAGATTATGTTGTAAGCCTAGCTGAGACTTAGACAAGCAGGGATGACAATTAAGAGTATGTTTACGGTGTCTTATGTATTGTGCTATAGTATATTTATCATATGGTTGGAATTAAGGGGGAGTGTTATAAACCATTAATTCCAATCACCTGCATTAAATGCACAACCTAGTTCCTTCTGGAGAATTCAGAGGAAGTTTTGAGAGTCAGATAACTACCTGAAGAAACCACTCCTACTCCAAAAACTTCTCCACTATGTACAAAAACCTTCTTTGGCAATCGAATAAGAAAGTTTATGAGCGTTTATGTTCACTTTTGGTTTTGTGTCTGTGTTCTCTGTTTGAAGCCAAGCCAAAGGTAAATGTATGGTTTCCTGATATTTTGGAAATTTGATGAACAGGCGTGAGTATTTATATTAATTAGTTAACGGCTTGATGGGCGTGGTTTTTTTTATGGTATTTATTTATATTAATTAGTTAAAGGCTGGATGGGCGCGGTTTTTTTTTATGGTACTTATGTTTGTTTGATTGCCTAATATTTAGAGAATCAACAATAGAGAGATAAACTCAAAATTAGTTACTCCTTGTTAAATAAATTTCTGAAATATTCTAAAATCTCAGAACCCAATATAGTAAAACATCAAATAAAATCTCACCCATTCTAATAAAATTTGTATTTCTTGGGGAAAATTTGTATCACTGTTTTTTCTTCCGGTCACAATTTCAAGTATCACAACTCCAAAACCATATGTCTGTTTTCACGGATAGTTGTCCTCGCACTGCATATTCTGGCGCCATGTAACCCCTAAATATTTCAAAATAAGCAAACATTTTGTGACAAATTTAAAACACAAAAAGGAATTGTGTCATAATACATATTGTAGATTGATATGAAAACATGACAATTTCATAGATATTTATCAGAAGTCTCCTTAACATGAAATCATGCATACATAAAATTTATGGCAAGTAAATTTTATTTTAAAATTTACGATGTTTGTGAATAAACCATAGATTAGTGAAATGTTAACTATTACATTTAATAAATAGAGGGAAACATTCTTACTATGTCCCTGCAGCTCTTCTTTGTTTGGATGAGTCTGGTCTTCAGGGAAGAGTCTGGCTAATCCAAAATCTGCTATCTTTGGATTCAATCCTTCATCAAGTAAAATGTTGTTTTCATTAATGTCTCTATGAATTATTCGCAGTTGGGAATCTTTATGAAGATAAAGAAGACCACGAGCTATTCCCATTATGATGTTATAACGCTTTCCCCAATCAAAATCTCTCTTCTTTTCTGGATCTATGGTTCAAAATATGTCATCTTTCTCTATTTTTGATGAGCAAATTTGAAAATGTGCAGTTGGGAATCTTCATGAAGATAAAGAAGACCACGAGCTATTCCCATTATGATGTTATAACGCTTTCCCCAATCAAGATCTCTCTTCTTTTCTGGATCTATGGTTCAAAATATGTCATCTTTCTCTATTTTTGATGAGCAAATTTGAAAATGTGAAAAGATTTCCAGAGAAGAATGTAAATAAGATTTATAATCAGTCTGATATAGATACTCCATCCATCATTATACACCAGATAACAAAATCCACGAATTATAAATCTTATTCACAATTTTCTCCTGAAATATTTTCAGGATAAACAAATTTAAACATCTTCAGCCTCTCATTTGAAACTTTTAAAATAATTATTCTCATTTAAAATATTTATCAATAATTTTTTGAAATAATAATGAAATATTTATCGACTTAATGTGAAAAAATTCCAAAAAGACTTACAGGACAAAAAGGTGTCAAGACTTTTGTTGGGCAAATATTCATAAACCAGCAATCTTTCTAGTCCCTCGGCACAACACCCAATCAGCTTTGGCAAATATTCATAAACTTTCGTTTTTTTTTGTCTAAATTTTATAAATAATTTCTTCACTCCTATTTCGCTTTCGTCCCTTGTTATTGCCTGAAAAACCAACCATTATATCAATTTGAGTTATGTAATTTACACAATTTCGTATTTGTTATTTTAAAAAATCAATTATCTCGAAGTTGCTCGGAATTGTATTATCGAATGCCAAAAAAACAAAAAGAAATCCATACCTTGTATACAGGGCCAAAGCCTCCCTCTCCAAGCTTCGTGTTTTCATGAAAATTATATGTTGCTTCTGTCAGTGCTTTTAAGGTGAAGATTAAACATCAAATAGTGCAATTATTTAATTTTTGGATCATCACATTTGCTATGGGCCAGAAAATCAATTTAAACAAACTAACCATGACGATCACATAAATCTAAAATCTGAAATTATGATTAAAAAGAATTTCAAATTATGCAATTATATTAAAGAGTTCTTAGCTGTTTGACTTTAGTTCCTTTGCTGAATGAAATTATTACATTAAAAGATATTTTAATTCTTTCATTTTATCTAATATTTACAAGGAGTTTAATAGAGGGGGTTGATCGGCCTTTTTAAAGAGGGTTTACAATGGGATGACTTTAGTTCCTTTCTTGAATGAAATTATTCCATTAAAAGATATTTTAATTTTTTCATTTTATCTAATATTTACGAGGAGTTTAATATAAAGGGTTGATCGGTCTTTTTAAAGAGAGATTACAATTGGATGGCTTTAGTTCCTTTGCTGGATGAAACTATTACATTAAAAGATATTTTAATTTTTTAATTTTATCTAATGTTTACAGGGAGTTCAATATAGAGGGTTGATCAGTGTTTCTAAAGAGGGTTTAGAATTAGATCATGGATAGTGGTTGATCAGAGAAGCTGAATGAATAAATTTACCAGTGTTATAAATTTACCAATATTATCATCGACTATTCATTGATTCACTATCTGTTTGAATTTATGAAGCTGAAAATATGAAAATGGGTTTAATTTTTGGAATCATAGGTCAGAAGTTATGTTATGCTCTTTAGAGTCTTTTCTGCGAACTATTATTTTTTGTGAACTATTATTCACTATGTGTTTGAATTTATGAAGCTGAAAATCTGAAAATGGTTTAATTTTTGGAATCATATGTCAGAAGTTATATTATGCTCTTCAAAATCTTTTCTGCGAACTATTATTTTCTGTGAACTATTATCTTTTCACATAAGTCATAGTCTAACTGGGCATGGAATTGAACTAGTGACTTCACATTAAAGAGTGCCTTAACAAAGTAGCCCATCACTGCCTATCCAAAACATGAACTACAAAATATGATTTTATAATTAAATGAAATCAAGCTTTTTTGAAAAAAAAAAACAAACAAAAGCACCCTTCACAAAAAATATTTTGCATTACTTATCTTTGCAAAATAAAATCAAAATTTCTAATATTTGTTAAAAAAAAATTATGCAGAGAGGCAAAGGAGTGACTTTCCCCAAGTTGATTTTGCGCAGCTATACAGGGACTTAAAAAAACAATCTTCACTCATCACAACAAAAGTTCAGAACCAAAATTCAGAGTAAAACAGTGTAAAAAACTTAGGATTAACTTCTAATTCTTGAAAAATGCATTCATATGAGACTAGCTCATTCACCAAGTGAAAACAAGGTTTACAGAGATTTTTACTTCACGCGGAATAACACACAGTAAAACATAGTAACTCATGTTTTCATGAGCCCACCAAAATTTGCTCCATGATTTTCTCCTCACAGACCTTCACTTTCTCTCTCTTACTCTCTTACTTTCTTGCTTGCAAAAATAACTTTTACATGCTTCTTTATCTCAACATACATTTTTTTTTTTTTACATTAATGCATGACAGAGCAAATAATTAATACATTGTTGTTGTTGAGTGTGATGAGAATCGCGCAGGTGTTTGTGGAGTGTGAGCAATAGTTGCGGAATGAATGCTTGCCCATATCTATTTACCAAAATACATTAAATGCCCTAAATTCTTTGTTGTGTTTTAGAATGGTTTGAGCGGTACTTCTGTTCTGGCTTCAGTCCTTCCATCTTCAAACAGAGATGCAACCTGCAAAAATACTGTTGACAAGTATGGCTACTACCAGGGTGTTTAACGCGGTGGTTGGGATTAATATCTTCAACATTCCCCCTTAATCACAATTGTTACCATTAACAATTACCAAACAATTTATGAGATAAACAAAACTTTCACGTGCCAATGGCTTTGTGAACATATCAGCAAATTGTTCCTGTGACCTGCAATGTTGCAACACAATTTCATCCTTGTTAATCAACTCTCTAATAAAATTATATTTAGCATCAATATGTTTGGCCCTCCTGTGAAAGACATAATTCTTTGACAATGCAATTGCTGAGGTGCTATCGCAGAAAATAGTTGTCGTTGCCTCTTGGTCATGATGAAGATCCCTCAACATCTTTCTCATCCAAATTTCCTGACATGTTGTTGTTGTTGCTATGACATATTCAGCTTCCGCTGTTGACAGTGACACTATTGGCTGCTTCTTAGAAGCCCATGAAATGGCTCTAGAACCCAAATGAAAAACATATCCTGGCGTGCTCTTTTTGTCATCAACACTTCTTGTCAGTGTAACCAACCAGCCTGAAATTACTGATTGTTGTGTACAAAATGCCATACTGTTTTGTTTTATTAACATACCTTAGAATCCTTTTTGCTGCTTGCCAATGTGTCTCCTTGGGTGTCTCCATGAACCTTGACACCAAACTTATTGCATACATTATATGCGGCCTAGTGGTGGTCAAATACATCAAGCTGCCTATCATGCTTCTGTAGAATGTCGGATTGACATTGTTGCTGCAATCTTCTTTGCTCAACTTCAACCCCATGACAGTGGGAGTTGGTGCGGCTTGTTGTTCTACATTTTAAACCTCTCCAAAATGTCTGCCACATACTTCGCTTGAGAGATAAAAATGCCATTTTCTGTTTGCTTCACTCCTATGCCCAAAAAATATCTTAATAATCCCAAGTTAGTCATTCCAAATTCACTGTTCATGACTTGTTTGAAATCAGCGATGAGGAAATCATCACTGCCTGTAAAAATCAAATCATCTACATATAAGACGACAATGAGAATCATACCTTCGCTCTCTTTGATGTAGAGAGTAGGTTCACCATTACATTTGTCGAAACCATTGTCCAACAAGTAGGCATCTATCATGCTGTACCATGCGCACGGTGCTTTCTTCAACCCATAAAGAGCTTTCCTCAATTGATATACTTTGTCTTCTTGGCCTTCTACCTCAAAACCAAGTGGTTGTGCAACATACACTTCTTCTTTCAGCACCCCATTTAAGAATGCTAATTTTACGTCCATTTGATATACTCTCCATTTATGTTGAACGAAAATCACCACAACTACGCGCATTGTTTCCATCCTCATGACTGGTGCGAACGTCTCCGCGTAATCTCTTCCATGCTGCTACTTCTATCCTTTGACAACTAACCTTGCTTTGTGCTTTTCAATTTTTCCCTCAATGTTGCTTTTGGTCTTATAGACCCACTTCACTCGAATGACATGTTTTCCTATCGGAAGGTTCACTAACTCCCATGTGTCATTCCTTTATATTGCTTCTATTTCTTCCTCCATTGTCACAACCCATTTTTCTTCTTTAACTGCATCCTCAAAATGGATTGGTTCATCTACATGAAAAAACAAGGCAAATAATGAATTCATAAGAGTGCTACTATCAACTTCATCTTTCTCATAAATTTCATTTAAATTTCTGAATTTTGGTTTTCTTGTGCTTGCTGAAGATGGGTTTGAAATGTCACTTGGCGTTGCGCTGTGCTTGGAGAAGCACTTGCTTGGCTGCGTGAAACTGTCCTATTATTTGTTGATGGCGTTGCTTGCTGCCTGCTTTGTTGCGCTTGAATAGGAGTAGAGCGAGTCACTGTTGAGGAATTACTCGCTGTTGTTAATTCCTCTTTGTCCTCATGTGGTATCTATGCTTTCACATTGATGTCTTCTCTAAACTTCCATCCCGTGCTTCCTCTTCTATGAAATGCACATCTTTGCTGACTATGACCTTCTTGGTTGATAGATTGTAGAGCCTATATGCTTTGGATTCATCACTGTATCCAACAAATATACATTTCTCCCCCTTGCTGTCCAACTTCTTCCTCAACTCATCTAAGACATGTGCATATGCCACACATCCAAAATCTCTCATGTCGGTGACACTATGCTTTCTTCCCCTCCATGCCTCTTCAGGAACTATGTTCTAGACGCTTTTGGTTGGACATCTATTCAAGATATATGCTTCACAAGCGACAACTTCAACCCAATAATCATTTGGTAAATTATTTTCCTTCATCATACTTCTTGCCATTTCCATAATGGTCCTATTCTTCCTTTCTGCCACGTGATTTTGCTAAGGTGTATACGTTGTTGTAAATTGCTTGTGAATTCCATGCTCCCTACAAAAATGAAGAAAATCATTTGAGATCTATTCTCCACCTCTGTCAGTCCTAAGTACTTTGATGTAGTGTCCACTTTGCTTCTCAACAAGAGCTTTGTGTTGGCGAAAGCGCTCAAACACTTCACTTTTTTGTTTTAGGAGATAGACCCATGTCTTCCTTGTGTAGTCATCTGTGAAGGTCAACACATAGTGGTTGCCACCAATTGATGGTGTCTGCATTGGTCCACGTAAATCTGAGTGGACAATCTCCAAAGGTGCCTTTTCCCTTACTGACTTTCCTCCTGGAAATGTCTCTCAATGTTTCTTGCCCAAGATACATCGTTCACATAGGTTGTTTGGTTTTTCTATGAGTGGCAAACCCTTCACCATGTCTTTCTTATGCAACAAATTCAAACTTCCAAAGTTGAGATGAACAAATCTCAAATGCCATAACCATTTTTCATATTTTACCTCTGTTTGAAAGTTTACTTGTGTGACAACTGCCTCTTTTCTTCCATTCTCTTGTGAGTTCATTAAGATTTGTGCTTGTGCACCTTCTTGCTGCAAATATGATTTTAATTTTAGGGGAAACATTCTATTGTTTGTCATCTGAACTTTTGCAATCAGCTATGTGCTTGGAGGTGTATCCAAAATTGTGCACACATCATTTTTGAAGAGACATTGTAGCCCTTTTGCATGAGTTTTCCAATGCTTACGAGTTTATGTTTTAGAGTAGAGACAAGGTAAACATCTGAGATGTACTTCTTCTCCCCCCTCTTTGTTAAGATATTAACTCTACCTTTTCCCATGACAGAGGCTTTGCTATTAGTCCCTAATGTCACTTCAAATTTCACATTTTCATCTATATTGGAAAACATTTATATGTTTCCTGACATCAATTGCTACACCCTAAGTCTAGATACCATATATCACTCTATTTTTCTTGTGCTACATTACAAGCTAAAAACATGTTATCATGCTTCTGATTTTCTTTTGTGAAATTTACACTTGGTTTTTTACTAATGTCATATTGCTTCTTTCTACATTCATTTGCATAATGACCATACTTCTTATAGTAATGAAATTGAACTTGAGATTTATCATACCTTTGACCTTGTTCTTGATTTTGGTTCGGGCCTTGACTTGGATTTTGATTGCTGCCTCTTCCACTTGAGCTTGAAGGGCTGCTTCTTCCACCTCTGTGTGGGCTTCTTCCTCTTCCCTTAGCATATGACCTTGACTAAATGATACTACCTTGACCTTGACCTTGACCAAATGATACCTGTATCATGAAGGCATGCTCCAATGAGGAGCTTGTTGCTCTATTTAATCCATGTTCATGAGAAATCAATGATGTATTAAGCTCATCCATTGAGAATTGCGAGAGATCCTTTGTCTCTTCTATGGCCACAACAATATCATCAAACCTTGCTGGCAAAATTCTCAAAACTTTCTCAACTATTCTTCTTTCCTCAAGTGTCTCACCATGAGACCTGATTTGAGTAACCAACCCACTTACATGTGTAAAAAACGAGTCTAGATTCTTAGACTCTTTCATAGAAAGTGTTTCAAAGTTTCTTCTCAACATTTGCAGCTTTGATGTCTTGACTTTTGCCATGCCTTGGTAGGCTGTCTCGAGGGTGTCCCATGCTTGCTTGGACTGCATTGCTGCTGCAATCCTTGGGAAAAATGCTTTCATGAACTACTTGGAAAATATAGAATAGGGCTTTTGAATCCTTCTTCCTGTTGTCCCTTAACAAATCTATTTCTGCTTGAGATAAGACATTTTATGTTGTTGCATCTATTGGTTCTTGAAAACCATTCTCCACCAAATCCCAAATGCCTTGAGAAGAAAACACAACCTTCATTGTAATAGCCCAATATTCATAATTTTTTCCATTGAACTGGGGTATCTGAGGATTAGTCAAGCTTGTGCTTGATGTTGCCATTTTTGAGTGAAAAAAAATTTCTACCTGCTCATAAATATGTTAAAAACAATCTGCCCTCAATTTTTTTTTATTTGTTAGTAAAAACACTTTTTTTTACACTAACAGAGTTTAACCTGCTCTGATACCACGTTAAAATTTATTTATGTGGAGAGACAGAGGAGTGACTTTTGTGAAGCTGATTTTGCACAGCTATATAGAGACTTAAAAAACATAGTATTCACTCACGACAACAAAAATTCAGAGTAAAACAGAGTAAGCTTGGAGCAATAATAAAAACTTAGGATTAACTTCTAATTCATGAAAAATACATTCATATGAGACTGAGGCTCATTCACCAAGTAAAAACAAGGTTTACATAGATTTTCACTTCGTGTTGAATAACACACAGTATTTTCACGCGCCCTCCAAAATTCGCTCCATGATTTTCTCCTCACATAACCTCCTTCTCTTTCTCTCTTAATAATTAATACATTGTTGTTGTTGAGTGTGATCAGAATTGCCTAGGTGTTTGTGGAGTGTGGGGGATAGTTGCAGAATGAATGCTTGCCCATATATATTTACCAAAATACATTAAATGCCTTAAATTCTTTGTTGAGTTTTGGAATGGTTCGCGGAGTACTTCTGATCTGGCTTTAGTCCTTCCATCTTCAAACAGAGATGCAACTTGCAAAATTACTTTTGATAAGTATGGTTGCTGTCAGGGTGTTTAACGCATTGGTTGAGATGAATATCTACAACAATATTCTTTATCTAGGCATCCCTAAATGTATTGTTTTATAATCCCAAATGACCCAAATCATACGGATACATACAAAGAGATGGAGATTGTATAGAAATTACTTGATGTTCCATTCGTTGGAGGAGTTTCGAGGACTCCCGTGGGATGCTTTGCCCCAGATGAACCGGAGGGTGGAGGTGGACTAGTACTACTCCCTCCTGTAATGTTAAAAATGAGGTATATTTCATATCGGACTGTGCAGCTTCCTAACAATGCTTGAGCTCCTTGCCTCAAAGAACAACATTCATGGATATCATTTCTTGCTGATTCCAAACAAGTTCTGCAGTCCTTCATGGATAAATCTATCAAGCACTGAACTAGACTGTAGATGGTGATGCTAGAATCATATGCAAAGGATCCTTGACTAAATCCATTATTTGCAGTGTCATAAGCTTGATCAGACAGGTAGGAAAGGAGATTTGAAGTGGCGGTCTTAAAATTGGATATATTATTTATAACGATAACTTTTGTGTTTTCCAGTTCATCCCCTTGGGTAAGAAGCTATAGTTCTTATATCTCAGGAAGCATTTATCCCGCCATTCTTGACCACCTATGTTGTTTATGCAAAGTTGTTGAATGCTATTGCTTTCTTGCTGTGAACAGATTTAGTAGTCATCCTGAGGTACGTTGTTACCTATGCACTGGAAGAGGCCATACACTCTATTCGGAATTTGGCCATACACTGAAGTGTTGTACCGTATTTGAGGTGTGTTATTCAGTAGATCACTCATTACCCTATTCAAATTGCTCGAAAATGTACCTCCACCAGTGTAACTAGAAGCATTATTGCATGTATAAAGCCACATATGTGATATAACCGAAGGAAAACTGCTGGTAATGAGTAGTAAACCCATCAAATAAAATAAAGTAGTTGATTACTTTAAGGAATTAGAAGCAAAGTATAAATTGCACTTATCCAAGTTTCTCATGATCTTGGATCTGACAGGCTTTGTGTAGGATTCTGATCAATATGGGATGCAAGGCACTATTTCAGTGGTGAAATTAGATCATAGAGACAAGTGGTGGAATTTTTTCAACAACTAGGTAAGGGTTGCAAAATTTCCTAGATTGTTCTAGAACACCGAATTACCACAGTCGACTCGAATTGGAATTCAGAAACAGTTACAATGTGGGAAAAACGAAGTAAACTTGCATGGTGAATGGTCCGTCTACTCTAGCTCACTGCTTCTATTAGAGGATGATGGTAGTCTAGCTCGCTTTTTCTATTAGAGGATGATGGTTGTTGGCAGGGTTAGAATTTCAAAACAAAATTACTTGCTTTTTGAGGATGGTTGTTGGTAGGGTTGGAATTTCAAAACACAATTACTTGTTAAATTTGATGGTTTTCACATTTCCTAATCTATTTTCACAAATTGACCAGTTGAATTGAATCAGATGTTAAATTTGAGGGTTTTCACACTCCCCAACCCATCCTCATAGTTTCAAAGAAAAATGTATAAGGTTTTGTAAAATTTTTAACTTATATTTCAAACCCATTTTCACCGTTTCAAAAAAATGTCAATAGTTTTATAAATTTATATCTTGTATTTGACCATTGCAAATGACACTGTGATTAAAAATTTACCGGTCAAATTCCACCTTGATAGATGAGCGTATACTGTTAATGAAATGTTGAAAGTCCATCTTTCTCTGGTCGACCTTCAAATTCACACGACTTGCTTTTGTCAATAGTCGTCACAACGGGTGTTGCCCTCCCAAGTGAAAATTTTGTGCAGGTCAGTTGGTTGTCCACATTATTTCCCTGCCTAGATTGAAAAGTTCTATTGATGTGAGTAGTACAAGTGATATTTTGTTTTATTATTTCCGAAAAATCAGATTTTTATTTGTCTTTCTAGAGGGGCATTTTACAGTCCAGGCCAATATGAAAGTATAAAAGTTATTTGTAATTTTATAAATATTAAATATGGAATTTGACATATTTTAATTCATATATTATATTAGTGAAAAACATTATCTATACAAATAATTGTTTCTTTGGTTTAGAATGCGAAAAAGTAGAAACATTATTTGATGTGCAAAGAGACAATTATCTGTTTGGATAATCGGCCTTTGTGGTATCTTCAATCACAATCCAACCTGCAATCGTAATGACATTTCCAATGGATGGGATTCTTGCACTAATTCGATTTTGTCTTTAGGTATAAGAAATGTATACAAAACAAATGTGTAGATATGTTATCAAAGGCTTTCTACTATTACATCTATTGTTTTACAATATAGCTTTTTAGATCATGAATTTTATATCGAATAATACACTAGAGATGAAGAATTCGAAGATGTATATGAAACACTAATCCATGGTAATCAAGTATAAGAATTAGACTATCATGTTCACAACAAACTACTATATTATTTTGGCAGATTGTGTATTCTATGAGATGAAATAGTACATGTAACCAAAGAAGCATATATTTCTCTCATCTCTAATCATTTTGGTGTGGGAAAAATAGTAGCTCAGTTGCAATGCTATTGTTAATGGTCTCATATTAATGAAACTCTGTCTAAATATGTAAAGGGATGTGTCATGTGTGCTACTAGCAAACCAAGTAACAAAAATTAGGTTTTTACACACCACTTCTTGTACCTTCTCGTCCATGGAAAGTGTGTCCATGGATTTTGTAGAGGGTCTACCTATGTTTATAAAATGTCATGATTACTTGTATGTGGTGGTGGATAGATTTAGTAAAATGTGTGTCTTGATGCCTTGTAAGAAGCAAGTGACATGAGAGAATTTTGCACATATGTTCTTTTAGAATGTTTGTGTTCTTTTTTATTTTCCCACATTCATTATATCTTATCAAGACTCATTTCCTTGGGGAGATTTTGTTAACTTTATGGCAGTTAATGGACACCAAGCTTTAGAAAAGAACTACTTTTCATCCACAGATCAATGGAAAGATAAAAGTGGTAAAAAAACAATGATACCTCACTTTGAGGATATTGTAGAAAAAGTATCCTAAGCTTTGGGATGAGCAGTTGCATTATGTATAACATGCCTATGATTGTGCCATATATTCATTTAAATGTAGGTCTCCTTTCAAGACATGTTTTGGATACTTTCCTAAGTCTCCTTTAGACTTTGGGAAAGATTTAGTGGTGGATGGAAATAGCAATGTCGACAAAGCCACAAAGTTCATCTAGAAGATGCAATTAGTTTATCAAGCTATGCAACAACGATTGGAAAAGAGCCAAGTGAAGTATAAGACTAGGCATGAAAAGCATCGAGTTAATCATAATTTCCAAGTTGGTGATAAGTTTTTATTATATATCAACAAATAGTGTCTTAAAGGTGAACGTAAAATTCTCAAACCAATTAGGTATGGTGTAATGCCCCCTCCCACATTTACCCAAAATTCACAAGTCTGTCAGGGTAAACATGAGACGAGTGTCACTATGACATGACCTGACCTCTAAGTTCTAGTTAAGGAAGTGGGCTTACAAACTGAATGCTTACTGACATCCCATATGGACTACAGATCACTCAGGAGATGGACAACCACCCTAGGTGATCAATCCCTGAGCTGGAACCATTTTTCTTTGACCTAGCTCCATAACCGCACCCTTGACACTGCATCCATGTGGTTGCAAGCCTATAGTTGCACTCACAGGCTTGTCTCCATGCAGTTATGACCCAAATCTTCCAAATCAGTGCCAGTGGTTCCAAGATCTAAGTCACTTTTTTAGGAAAGCCTCTAGACCATTACCCATAACTTCCTATAACTTGCGAGAAGCATATAAAAGATGATAACAATGCTAACCATTAAAACTCAAGTAATAAATTGACCTAGACATGCCTACTCCATGATAAACATTTCATCAAACATATGGTAAACATGTAAGCTATAGGTCATGAATACATTTCTGATCATAAACTAATAGTATTCATCTAAGAATCACCAAGAAGGATCTAAGCCCACCCTAGCTAGTTGCAATAACACTTATTAGCTTGTGCATTCATCAACCATTCATTAGCTTATCAAAACATGTCAAGATCCATTGATAGAATACATCCCATTACCAACATATAAATAGCAAATAGCTAACATAGAAACTATCGCAAATCAATCATAATGTCAACATGATAACCAATACAAGTGCTCATAAATCATAATAGGAAAATAATACTTATTAACATATGGAAATGCCAACCAAATTAGGGACTTCCACATACCACCCGACCATAGATTGGGCTAAACCAAATCTATCTTTTGACCAATCACCCCCGTGCTATATTCCAAGCATGAATGTGGGATCTCATGGGTTAAACCAAAACAAAACCAAACCATGGTTTCTAGAGGCCAAACCAGCTCAACCCTCAATCACAGCAATTCCACCTCGATGGTCTAAAAATCACTAACATCAATCAAATCGGTATCTACCCAAGTTGTCTAGGGCTCTAGGAACTAGTAACTCAACCCAAAACCTTTTAGGGCTCCAAAGAGTTTGTTCCAACCACTGCTCCAGGAACTAGTATCTCAACCCACTAAGGGCTCCAAAGAATTTTTTCTAACCTACGTCTCTAAGAACTAATAACTCAAGCCAAAATATTCTAGGGGTTCCATAGCATTTGTTACAACCCACAACCATAGGAAATGGAAAAGAAAGGCTGAAAACACTATCAATCTAGGAAAATATACACGCCAATGACAACACATAACCAAGGAATCACATGCATATACCATGCATCCAAAAATCAACAAGGAAATCACACATGTAAATTGCTACTGGGGAAGAATCCATGCTGTGGCTGCCAATCCAACTTTCCTCATTATGCTTCCTTGATTTCCGTTACTTTATTTATCCAATCAAAATGAATACTAGAATGCTCCAAAATGTTCTAAGTGTGCAAGAGTGTGAGAGAATGAGAGTGTGAGAGAATGAACTGGAGCTCCATCCCAAAACTTTCTAAAAGCTAAAATTGCCAAAATGCTAAAATTGTTTCTCTGAATCCTTTTTATCATTGATGCGCATGTTTGATTCATTTTCCTTCATTTTTCCTCTAATTTCCCTTCCGTGAAAATCTGTGTCTCTTCACCTTCCTTTTCTCCTATTTTCCTTTATTTTCATAATTAAATGCCAATTATTGCTTCTTTCCCTTTGTCAATGTCTTTCCCAATTTCCATAGCCATTATTAATCACAAGTGATGCTCACTAAAGTGTTTTTCCTAACATTCATCTTGGAATACGTGTCCCATGACCTTGGTCTTATTTTATCTACATGGAAAATCAACTAGGGGTTGTTACAAACCACTCCCCCATGGGGGAACCCCATCCTTGGTGTTCAATGATGCTTATAACTAGCAAAACATGTTGCCCATGGAGCTTTATAACAAAAATTGATGTAGCATTTAAATCATACCAAACTGCTGAAACCATGTACACCATACTGCTTATTGGAGCTTTATAACAAAAATCGATGCAACATTTACATCATACCAAACTGCTGAAACCATGAACACCATATTTCTTTTTGGAGCTTTATAATACAAATCGATGCAATATTTGTTTCTGGGAAAACTAGTATTCCTAGAGAATGCTAGCCCTCTAGGTTTGGCAGCTACCCTAGAAACAATAGTTTAAAGCAATTCAATGATTTCTTCTACGTGTAACAGATAAGAGAAAGATAATGGAACCAACCTGGAACTTCTTCTTAATCCCTTGCTTGATCTCTCTCCCCTTTGATAGATCCTACAACTCCTCCCCGTACTTAACACGTTTGGAGAGTACCTACACAAGTACAACAACAAAGAACCGTCAAAGCATCGTGATCTATTACAACATAAACATTACAGAATCAGATATATAATGAAGAAATGATAGCATTCACAAATTATAACATTCACAAATGCATAATCATATGGAAGAAAACTTGAAGAGCTTTATTAATAGAAAGGAGAATTACAACCCAGTTGTCTGATCTAGCATCATCCTCCCAGCTTCTATCCTTCTTCACCTCAAGAAATAGCAAGATCACTCCAACAAGAATACAATACTCTCTCCTCAAACTACCAGCACTTCCTTGCAATTCACAATATTCTAGGCTCTGGATCTCTTGGATGAGGGATCCATTTATAAATGTTTGCAAGGGTGTGAGTCATCCATGGGGTTTGATTAGTTTCATTCCACTTGTTAAAATGGGTTCCGCAAGAGAAGGGATTGGATATTTTCTTAGATCCTTTATTCATCCTTGGGTGAATTCAAAGAGGCAAGTGGAACAGGAGAAGTTTCTGGAAGATCCCATGTGCAATCAACTAAAAAATCTCCTGGAGGTTTGTCCATCCTCATCCATCGCACCCTATAGAAGGCCTAAACAGTATGCATCACACCCTGGTAGTGTACCACTCAGTATGCATCACACTTTGCCAGTGGAGCAGTCAGTATTGTTCAATTTAGGCAATTTCTGGATGGTTTTTCAGATGGAACTTTTGGGGAATGATGTATTCAGATGACTATGTTCCTTTATGGTATGAAACAATTCTTTATGGGTTGATGAGTCCTAATACATCGACATATAAGTTTGGTGTTGATGTGCGCAAATATGTCTATAATAGTTGCCCCCTAAAGCATGAGGTCGTAAATATTCATGTCGGGTGAAATGCTTTATCATGAGGATCTGAAGTTTCAAACTGGAAGACGACCTACATAAGTTACAATACAATATATCATCATAATATCATTTTTCATGATCTAAATGAGGGAGGCATTCCCATGCTCAACTTTATAAATTCCATTTCATGTACATAGATGAGATAGTTGTCTGTAGATACAGACTTGTGATTCTATAGATATAGAGTCGCAATCCATGGTTAGGATGATCATCTATGTAGAGCCTTTGTACATTTGATGTTTTTATATCCATGAATATATAGCGGCATGGATGGATGAAACTAGATCCGAGTTCTTCAAACTCGTTCAATCTTCGCTCGATGTACAAGTGAATCCATGTGAAGAGATGTTCTAAAGTCAAACATGGAAAGACATCACCTGATTACCAGCCAATGATGTGCACTGTTAACAGATGCGAGAGGAATCACCGATAATGATAATGATCCTAAAGGTATTACAGTACAATTTACGTGGTGTGAATACATGATCTAATGTTGAACACCACGCAAAATCTTTTGGTCGAAGGCCATTGATATCAACCTATCGCCGGAAGTGAGAAACTTGCCATTGATGTATGCAAGCTTCAAAGCACTGAAAGGATTGTTTCTAAGTCACTTCTTGGATAATGAGCTGATATCAACAAGAAGCGACTTGTCGTAGGAGGGCCTTGATGTATCCCACATCTACGACACGAAATGAAGCAAATGATTTCTGGAGGTGAAAAATGAACTAACGACACAAGGTTCAGGAATGGTGGTCATGAAAAATGAAGGTAGGAGGTATTGCAGTGTATGACACATTAACTGGATGGTGGTTTCTCAACTGAATGACTTCTCTTGAACATGTTGGTGACACTAAGAAGAATTGGTAGCATTAACTCCAAAAGATGGATGGTATGAAAGACCAATGGTATGATGACCGGTGAATGGAATAACCCAACCCAACTCAATAATGGAGATGAAGTGAAAGTGTCATGTTCAAGAGCGACTTGCTACCATAAATTCTTCAAGTTTTTTCCCTTTTTCCCCAGTCATTGTTGATCTGTACCTCTTTATTTTTGTCAAGCTTGAGGAAGATAACATATGTTTGTCCTATAATTTTCCCTTCGGGCAAACTTGTCACTATTTAATGTTTTAACGAGTCTAGCGGCAATGAAACTCGGTCTTGTCTAGATGGACAAGTTTGTCACTATTATTTTAATGAGTTTAACGATAAGGATAACTCGATCCTTTTCATGTTTAGAGAGTTTGAAAAGGGACGAAAAGAAAACTCCATAAGTTCTTTTTCGTGAAGTAATCCCTCAAGTCCAAAAAAGGGTAAAATAATACAAGAGGGATGACGTTTCCAATACTTTAACGATCTAGAAAAGACAAGCGCTCGATAATCTTTTCATGTTTAGAGAGTCTGAAAAGGGTTTAAAGAGGACTCTATTTTGAGGAATGAGTGGTGTCTAGAGTAGCAACTGGTTCCAGTGATGTTGGAACTTCTCAAAACATGTTGATTTACGTGAAGAGGCTGACTAATAAGACCACTCATTGCAACTGTTCCTCAAAAAAGGGTAAAAAAACCAAGTGAAAGCGTATGATCGGCCAAAGAGATGGTTGCGATGGGATGAAAACAACCAAGGCTCATTTGATAGAAAAGGTTGATAGAATGGCAATCACGAGGGTTAAAAATGGAAATGGGTTCATTTTTAGACAAGCTTGAACCATAGGGAACTATGCTTGGATTCAGTTTCATGTTTACACAAGCTTGAAACAAGAAAATTATGCTTGAAGTGGTTTGCATTCCCCGACTTGATGAAAGGGAGAGTTTCCTGTAATGAGATGGAAGTCAATGCGATGAAGCAGTATGGTTATCCAATACCTTTTTTGGCTTCGTCCAGATAGACAAAGGTGAATGGTGTGATAGACCAATAACATAACCTATAGGGAAACTTATCTTTACCACTAGGTGTATGCCCCCTAAGCTTCATTACATTTACCTAAGTAGTCTACTCATGGCTATCAAGTGGATGGAATGAAGGTTATTTTACAAGATTAAGTGAAAGAATTGGCTGGGATTTTGCTCCAGGGGTCCTTGTTTCATTTTCTAATGAGCTTGACACAAGACAAGAAAATCTACTCAGATTCCTTGTTTCATTTTTTAACGAGCTTGACACAAGACAAGGAACTATGCTCATACTCCTTATTTCATTTTTTTAACGAGCTTGACACAAGACAATGAACTATCCTCGGAGATCCTTGTATCATTTTTTAATGAGGTTGACACAAGACAAAGAACCATCCTTGTACTCCTTGTTTCATTTTTTAACGAGGTTGACACAAGACAATGAACCCTCCTTGAACTCCTTGTTTCATTTTTTAACGAGGTTGATACAAGACAACGAACCCTCCTCGAACTCCTTGTTTCATTTTTTTAATGAGGTTGACACAAGACAACGAACCCTCCTTGAATTCCTTGTTTCATTTTTTTAACGAGGTTGACACAAGACAACGAACCCTCCTCGAAAAGAATGCTAACCCTCTAGGTTTGGCAGCTACCCTAGAAACAACAGTTTAAAGCAATTCAATGATTTCTTCTACGTGTAATAGATAAGAGAAAGATAATGGAACCAACCTGGAACTTCCGCTTAATCCCTTGCTTGATCTCTCTTCTCTTTGACAGATCCTGCAACTCTTCCTCGTACTTAACACACTTGGAGAGTACCTGCACAAGTATAGCAACAAAGAACTATCAAAGCATCTTGATCTATTACAACATAAACATTACAGAATCAGATATATAATGAAGAAATGATAGCATTCACAACTGCACAATCATATGGAAGAAAACTTGAAGAGATTTATTAGTAGAAAGGAGAATTACAACCCAGTTGTCTGATCCAGCAACATCCTCCTAGCTTCAATCCTTCCTCACCTCATGAAATAGCAAGATCACTCCAACAAGAATACAATACTCTCTCCTCAAACTATCAACACTTCCTTGTAATTTACAATATTCCAGCCTCTGGATCTCTTGGATGAGGGATCTATTTATATATGTTTGCAAGGGTGTGAGTCATCCATGGGGTTTGATTAGTGTCATTCCACTTGTTACAATGGGTTCCACAAGAGAAGGGATTGGATATTTTCTTAGATCCCTTATTCATCCTTGGGCAAATTCAGAGAGGCAAGTGGCACAAGAGAAGTTTCTGGAAGATCCCATGTGCAATCAACTGACAAATGTCCCAGACATTTGTCAATCCTCGTCCATCACACCCTATAGAAGGCCTAAAAAATATGCATTGCACCCTGGTAGTGTACCACTCAATATGCATCGCACTTTGCCAATGGAGCAGTCAGTATGGTTCAATTTAGGCAATTTATGGATGGTTTCTCAGATGGAACTTTTGAGGAATGATGTATTCAGATGACTATGTTCCTTTAGGGTATGAAACAATTCTTTTAGGAGTTGATGAGCCCTAATACATCGACATATAATTTTGGGGTTGATGTGCCCAAATATGTCTATAACAATATCTATAACACACTACTTATTGGAGCTTTATAACACAACTCATTATAGTATTTACAATATGTTGTAGCGGCTACAACCACCCTCCAAATTTTTTCCTTAGCTTGCTTTGGACCCTTCCTACCAACCTTTCATATCACTTTGTCTTGCTTCATCAAGTACTCAAGCTTCAATGTTTTCCTTGCACGAAGGTAGCCTATCATTCATAGTCGATCCATTCCCCTCACAGGCTGTTCATCCGAACTTGGTCTAGTTGCAGGTTGAGCAGCTTCCCCTTGAAAATTGTGCATTTCTAGAGGGAAACCAACCTTCCCTCCAGAGTTTGTACATTTCTGGAGGGTAGCCAACCTTTCCTCCAGAAATTGCACAATCCTCTATGACAGCCTACTGGGCTCTAGGATTGCGCAATCCTGCCAGCCAACACTCTAAGCAGGATTTGCGCAAATTTCCCTAGCAGGGATTCTCAACCCAGGATTTGCACAAATTTGGGTAGCATTCAGCTACTCTGCCTAGAAATTGTACAATCCTCCTTGGCAGTCAGCCTAGCTCCTAGCTAGGAATGCACAATTTTCACAAGCAGTTGAGCAACTGCATGCATGAACAACTTGGTTGACCAGTTCCACCTGGGACCAAGGAAACTTCACTTGCATGCATACATGACTTGCTCTTCCCAGAATAGCAAGAGACAACATGCAAAAGGCATCCCATGATTCAAGGAGCTATTTTTAGCAGCTAGGGGTTACATGCAAAGTTGTTTTAGAAGTTTACCTCCAAGTGTCGCTTTTTCTTAGATTTGTAGCATGCACATCATGAGACCAAACTTATTTATTCGACTCATCAGAGCTCATTCATTCACATCGATCTTTGAGCTCTGACATCCCACAACACATCTAGGAACCTTTGACACATCCGACTTAGCTATTCATGGGTAAGTGGCCTCAACTTGTCTTTTTCAGTATTTCTGTCATTTTTTTATGTATTCGCTTGTTTGAGTGTTGTTTTCTTGATTTCTTTGAACACTTGCTATCTTTTACATGTATACTAGCTTGTCCTAGCTCTATTTCAGTTTTTGTTGCTATCTCACTGTTGTCACATGCATGAAACTGTTTTGCACAAACGTTCGCCCAACTAGCAAACTGCCTCACTCACGTTCATGTTAATCTGTTTGCTGAATACTTCATTCATGTTTTGCATGCATTGTCAATCACTTCTACTATCACTTAGTGTCACCATGCATTTACTGTCTTAATTTCTTTCAGTTTCGCGTCGGGGGGTCAGGCAAACCTTAGCCCAAGCTTTGCCTTCACAAGGCTGCATTGCACAATTTGGGTAAGGAAGGCTCACCTTCCTCCCCAAAAATGTGTATTCTTGCCTAGAACAGACCTCCGGAATTTTGTTTCACATTCCTGGAGGACAGTGGCTGCTTGGACCAAGAAATTATGCAAATTTGTTCCTGGACCAACAGTCCTTCCCAGCTGGAATTGCGCATTGTGAAATCCTAGTAGCCAGCTGCCTGACTGGATTGCACATTTTGCAGATCTAGCAACCATCCCTACCTTCCAGACAACCCAGACAACCTTTTGCATAGTTGTGGCAGCCAATCACCAAACCTCCCAGTAAGATTTGTGTAATCTTGCCCATCAGTTTCCCAGGTACGTGTTGTGTCCTTCCTCGGATTTGCTTTGTTTCCACTGACATATTTCTTGCCATGCATGTTTCTTGTTTCCAGATATTTTAGGTTTTCATCTGTCCCAATGGCTTCCAAGAGAATAGCATAATAGGACACTGATGAATTTGCAGCTGGAACAACAGTTGAGCAGGTGTCCTCTAGTTTGTCGATCTATGAAGATCCAAAGCTGTATCTAGACAAGGACATGAAACTGAAGTGGAAAGAGGTTAATGAAACATTCACACTCACTTTTGGGGAATAACTCGAAGACCACCAGGTGTACGTGAATGTTCACAAGTCTGGCTTGTACTAGATTGCATGCAGATACCCCACATTCCCATGCGCAGACATGATTCACTCGATTGTCTCTCACAATGACCTTGAGCAGTGTCAATGGGACAAATATTGCAACCTTCTGGACACGAGATTATGATGAGATGTATCAGATGTCAGAGCCCATGACTGTCATGAGCAAGGAAAATTTTAAGGATGGAAAATTTTCTTGAAGTTTAAAAACATTAGTGAATCTCATTAATCCCTAATATGAAAACTATAAAATGTTTATCGATATATTTGTAAAATTATTCAAATTTATAATGATTTTATATATAGTCTCTATATAATGTTGCCAATTTTTATAGTAAAATAATTTTATATTCTATAATTTTGGGTGAATCATTTCTTATAAAAATTGCAAAATTGCAAATTTTTTTTTGTGGAAAAATCATGGAAAATTAGCCCACTGGGCGAACATAGCCCCTAAAATTTTCCATGGTCATGAGTCCCCCATTCAGTTGCCCAGTAGCAATGGTAACTCTAGAGACATTCTGAAGGATTGGGTAAAGGAGCCAGCTCATTTTAGGGTGACAACCAACCAGATCTATAAGTCAAAGATATTGAGGAAGGCATACCAATAGTTGGTCATATTCACATCAAGAAAGCATTGAAACCTTTCCTTAGAGTTGGGTGATCGCATTGGATCAACTGGCTAGAGAAGGAAGACCATGCAACTGGTCCGACATATTGGCTCATCAGCTGAAGGAACAAGTCACGAAGGCTCGACAGTCACCCGAGGGTATGCATGTAGAGATTTATATGTTTGCTTACATCCTAGATGCAGTATGTGCCCAACATGATTTCCTGGGCTTGGAATGGGCATGGCCACCGACGGAGACTGTTGTGAACACATATTTCAAGTTGTTGTGCGAATGTAGCTTCAGGGGAGTAATTATACAACTATCTGACCATTTCGTCACCCCAGTGTATAGGTTTATATTCGAACAAGATCCACCCTACATGTCAAAGGAAGCAATGGAGGCGTTGTTAGGCATTGCAGATTGGTATGCCTCACCGTCCGACACTTTCATCCGAATGTTCAGTGTGGAGAAGCCTCCGCATGTTCTACCAAAGTTTTCCTTAGACATACTTGTCATGCAGGAATTAGCGTATCACATCTTAATAGGATTGATAGCTAGACTACAACGGAAGAAGAAGGCACCTTGGCCCACTCTTCCATTGCAGATTTGGTTATATGAGATCCAGAGTATCAAGCAAGCAGATTTCAAAGTAGAATAGATGAAGAAGTATCCGTTCGACCTCCAAAGCTTCAACCCATATGCCCCACATTGCATTATGAAGGATCATTGCATGAGAGTTCAGTTCAAATGGATCCATGGGGCATTTCATTGGGCCGAGGAAGACTCATGGAGGTATTTCTACAATTCCTCTGGACCTAATGAATAGTTCATATTCGCCATTGAGTGGTTAGAAAAGTAGCATGAAGCAGCATCCCGGAGAGCACCAATAGTAGTAATAGCAACAGAGGCAGCAGAGCCAAGCATACCTGTGCGCGACAAAGGGAAGAGGAATATTGTTGACCGCATGGAGGAGGATCAAAGCTGCAAATTTTTAGTTGATCCACTTGTATAACAAGCAACTATGGCTATTTAGGTAAAGCAACAATGTGACAAGAGAATCGTGCAAAGGCAGAGGGATAATAAGAGAATGGAAGAAGAAGAGAAGGATTTGCATGAGCTAAGGGAGCAACTCCAGAAAGAGCAAGAGTTGTGCCAACAGGAGAAGGAAGCACATCAATAATAGATACAGCAGGGGGCGCATCATGTGTAGACATACGAAGTAGCGCCCGTACAATTAGTTGATTCATCTGAACAACTGGCATCAGGGGAATAGGGTGAACCATTATAGGGGAAACACTTTTCTCATGAGATAGAACAGGCACTTGAACATTTGGATGTAGACATGGAGCAACAAGATTTGGAACAGGACATCGACCTCATGCCTCACCACAAAGAGGTTGACTCACCCACTTCATTGCATCCTGATGATGAGCAAGTCTCAAATGACCAAGGAGGCATTGAGATCCTTGGTGGTTAGCCAGAAGAAGAGATGCACAACATCTCCTTTAGTGAATCTCATCATAGAGTTGTGCAGTCCCAGAGCGTACCAACTTCGGAGGACCAAACATCCCCTGCACAATTTGAAGAACAAGTGATTGTGACTGATGTGCACAAGCATCCAACTGCTTTGGTTGATGCAACTAGAGTGTATGTTGAAGCCACTAGCTAAGTATTCATTTCCTCATAGCTGAGAATGAGTGAATGGCGAAGGAACTATAGGTGGCCAAGCAAGGAGGGGACTTGGTGACAATGTCCGCCCGAGCTGAACTGAACAAGGCAATACTAGATGAAGTATTTTCCCTTGATATAATTATGCGAGAATTGTACTCCAAGCTTGGTTCCATGCACCAAGCAGTCCATCTCCACAGATGGCAGCAACGATGTGCAAGAAGATCACGCATCTCGAAGAACATACATGCTGTTGTTGATAACATGCAAGCATGGATGATGAAGTACAAGGGAGCCCCACTTCACTTTCCAAAGATGATGAGGGCCAATGTGGTTTAGTTGCAAGCATGTATCTGGAGTTAGATCTAGAACTATGAAGACCTACTTCAACTCATCACTAGCATACAGGCTTCCCATGCATGAGTATTCAAGAGTATGGATTTTATAGTGCACCCTCATGCGATCCCATCACTTGGGACTCTCACCCATGCGAAGATGAAGAAGCAGGTCTAATAGGAGCTTGACTCGTACTTCGACAAGTTGATGTGCACCACCACCATCCCTGACTTGCCTATCAGTGCAGACATCATTCACAAGTACGTTGTTGGTCCAGCCACATTGAAGACAATGATGCACATTCTCTTAGATGAGTTGGACAGAGGAACTGGAGCAGTGTACCCAGATGCTATGGAGGTAAGGTTCAGGTTTCAAATAGATGTCACAACGGAACACAAAGACACCATCAAGGACTACCAATATTGGCATCAATATGTTACTATTGATCAGCATGAGGATGTCGAGCAGTTGGAATTCTATGGTTTTCTAAATCATAATGATGTCTAGTTTGGCTTGTTCAAGCCATTTGTCACATGGGTACATGTGCATTGTAATGTTGAGTCATGTCAATTTTAAGTCAAGTCTTAATAGTGGATGTAACAGTCATAAAGTAGGTGAATAGTCATGAGGGTAGTTGAATGGTCACAAAGGGGAATGTTAAGTGTCACCCCACCCTTTGCTATAAATAGCCCCTCATAAATCATTGTATAGGCTTTTGGTCAGCCAAGCTTCTATTAAGACTATCTTGAAGAAATCTTGGACAATATTGTAACACACCTTGGCTTCTCCATTGCATGAAGCTAGTACATCTATTTGGAGGAGTAGGCAGATTTGGATGTAACATTTGATTGATGGGGCTAGAAGGATTACATGGATGTATTGTATGATTGGAACTTACTCTTTATATAATAAGAGCCATCACATTTTCATGCATATGTTGTTATTGTAGTTGGACTGCTCTGGTTTCCTTAATGTTATATGTTGTTAAACTTATGTATTTGTCTATGAACTTATTCACATGCAATTATATGAATGTTGTTGCAAATGTGTTGTATATGCTGTTAATGTTGTCCTCGTCCGTGTCAACTGCTCTGCCTGACACCAGACATACCTTTCACATGAACCTTGTTGTAACAACTGTTGCACTCGTTCAGACTGATCTGTGAGTGTTGTATGTGTTATATTACCTTGTATGTTGTGACTACCGCATCCAAGTGGACTGCTCCATCGGAAACTGTGTATGTCCTTTTGTGTTGTGTGTTCCTAGCCGAGTTGGAACTGATCCCTTTCAACCTCGAACTCACCTTCACCCTTATCTCCCCCCTTATGTGTTAGAATCTCTCATACACCTTCCTTGACTCACTGCAATAGTCACACCCTTGCTACTGACAGAGTTATCTTACTTGCCTCTATGCGATTTCGTGGTCAAGGCATTACCTTACGACCCACTACTGGGACTCCTACACCAAACAATTTGAGGTCTAATTGGGACTTCTTACCGGGGAGATCCCCATGACATGTTGGTGGGTCTAGCACCATCAAAACAATACATATATGCATAAAAATAAACAAAAAAACATATATCAAACACATCTGCTCAAGAAACAAATAAGGAAGGGTACATAGACAACATTTGATAAACCATCTCACATGTAGCATCATTAGCAAAAAATTTCTTTCACTACATTTTAAGTTGCTTGATTGCTCTATTCCAGAGCATGAGATATTTCCGTTGCAAAATGCACTAAGGTTCTAGCTGAAATTCTCCCTCCTACTCTACCTGCAAAACAGGACAATCAATCACATGGTCAACATGCTAGACATATGTCTTAAGTAATGAAACATGGAAAATATCATGGAATTTTGCTATAAGCGACAATGAAATTTTTTAGTCCACTGGTCCAATCCTCTCAAGGATCTCAAAAGGCCTACAATACCAAGGTGCCATCTTGGCATATGATCCAATCCTCAAGGAGCTCCTCTTGGGCCTGATGCACAAGTATACATGCTCCCCAACCTGAAACTCCTTGAATTCTTTATGCTGATCCACATAACACTTTTGCATGTCCTGTGTTGTCTTTAAATTCCTTCTAATAACCTACATCTCCTGCTCCATCTCATCCAACATATCTGGTCCAATCAACACCCTATTCACTGTATCACTCCAACTAATAGGAGTATTACAAATCCATCCATAAAGGCCTCAAATGGACTCATCCTCAAGGATTCCTGATACCCATTGTTATATACAAACCCTATAAATTGAATATAATCCTCCCACTTACTCTGATGATGCATGACATACATCCTTAACATGTCCTCAAGAATCTTGTTGATCCTCTCTGTTTTTCATTTTGTTTGCGGATAATAAGTTATACTAAAATCTAACTCTCTCTCCAAGCCTGCAAACAACTCCTTCAGAAACTTGGAAGTGAACTTCACATCTCTATCTAATATGGTATTCTTGGGAACACCATGCAATCTCATGATCTCCTTGATGAAGATCTGAGCTACCTCACTAGCTGAATTAGTATACTTCATTGAAATGAAGTAAGCTACCGTACTCAACCTATAAACCACAACCATGATGGAATCATGCAGTCTTGATGTCCTTGAAAAACCTAAAATGAAGTCCATGGAAATGACCTCCCATTTCCACTCTGGAAATAGAATTGGTTATAACAAACCAATTGGATTCTTACATTCTTTTTTTATCTTCTAACAATCCAAACATCAATTAACAAACTTATCCACCTCTTTCTTCAAGTTTGACAAATGATAGAAATTATGAACTTCCGTTAATCTCTTTTGATATCTCGGGTGACCTGAATACGAATAGACATGAAACCCCCTCAAGATAAGGTTCTTGAGCTCATTATTGTTTGATACATAAATCATATTCCTGAAAACCACCAAGCCATATGATGTAGGGTGACACTCCTCATCCCTATCACCTTCACCCTGCTACTGCAACCTATGCTTCAACTAATGGTACCTGTCATCATGTTGCCCTGCGTTCAATACCCTCTCCTATAAATCTATCCCATATGAACTCATAGCTGAAATATGATTCATCTGCACTCTTCTACTAAGAGAATATGTGACCCTGTTCTCCTTGCCCTTGATGTATCTGATATCAAAGTCAAACTCACTAAGAGTAGCCAACCATCTAGCATGCCTAGGATTCAGATTAGGATGGTCAAACAAGTACCGTAGTCCACAGTGATCATTCATCAGAATAAACCTATTTCCAAGAAGATAATGTCTCATCTTCAATGCATGAATGAAAACTTCCAATTGAAGATCATGAGTCACATAGTTCTACTCATTCTCATTCAACTTCTTCGACTCATAGTATACCACCTGTCCTTCCTGCATCAAGACTCCACCAAATCCTCTCTTGCAAGAATTTATACATAACACAAACTCTTTATTAGGATATGTAATCTTCAAAACTAGAGAATTTGTAAGCAAATGCTTCAACTACTCAAAACTAGCTGCACACTCCTTAGTCTGTTCAAACTTGTTTCCTTTTCACTGGAAAGATGTAATAGGATAAGAAATTTGTGAGAAGTTCTTGATGAACCTCTTGTAATAACCTTCTAGTCCCATGAATGATCTGACCTCATCCACATTCCTAGGAGTTTGGCACTCCACGATAGCTTTAATATTTTCTAGGTCCATTGCTATACTTTCCTTGGAAACAACATGTCCCAAGTAGTGAACTTCAGTCTGAAAGAAATTGCACTTACTAAGATTGGCATATAATTTATGCTCTCTCAACAATATTAAGGATTTATTGTCTTCTAAAGATACATAAGAAGGGGCTTCCTTGCATCCCATTGTCAACACCATGTAAGGGTTGACCAGTCTTCTTGCTAAGTTTTTAGCCAATAAGCTAAAACCTCTTGTTGGCTGGATTGAATCCTTTGTCAAAGGTTTGTCTTCATTTGTCAACGAATTAAAGGGTATAAAGCTTGATCTTGGTGATAATTTGGTGAGTTTTGATGTGGCCTCCTTGTACACTAATATCCCAATTAATGAGGCCATTGAAGTCATCAAGTGCATTACAGACCCAGATACAACTTATTTGGTTGAAATTTGTCTTACTTCTACATTCTTCATTTTTGAAGGTGAATTTTAAGAACAAACTTGTGGAGTTTCCATGGGTTCCCTCTTTTCCCCAGTAGTGGCTAATTTGATTATGGATGAATTTGAATCTAAGGCCTTGTCCTCAACTCTATTCCAGCCTAAGCTTTGGAAAAGGTTTGTGGATGACACTTGTGTCATCTGGTCTCATGGTCAGGAAAAGTTGGAGCTCTTTTTCTAGCATCTTAACAATCAATCTAGTTCCATAAAGTTTACTATGGAATTTAAAATCGATGGCAACCTCACTTTCCTTAACGTTCTTTTTTCAAAGATAGATGGTGGTTCTTTCACCCACTAGGATTTTTGGAAGAAAACTCACACCAAACAATATCTTCATGCGAATTCACATCATTTCCCTGCTCAAAATCTAGGTGTTCTCAACACCTTAGCCACTCACGTGTTATGATTTTTTGATGAAAACCACCTCAATGATGAAAACACCCATCTCCTTAGTGTTTTCAATAAGAATGGTTATAGTAAGCCCCAATATCTTAGAGCCTTCCTTAAGGCTGAAAAAGGTCCTAGGATTAAAAATGATCTTAAAGATTGGTTTTTAGGGGTGCATCTTCCATTTATCCATGGAACCACAAACAAGATTGCTAAGATAATGAAGAAGGCCCCTAAACACTATTTGAAGCTCCCTAAGATCAATGAAGGACTGTGAACCCTAAAGATGGGATATATGTTTTTGTCATCCCTTTCTCCTGTGGGGCTCCATACAATGGTGTAACTGACCACTCAATTAATAAGAGGATTATTGATAACACAACTGACATCAAACATGGAAGGTCTCACTCCTCTTCTTTGGAAGAACATGCAGAAAGACAAACCATTACATCTGCATAGAAGAGACGAGGGTCATTGCAAGGACTGATCATCTTCATCACCATAAGTTTAGGGAGGTCTTGGAAATTGAAAGGAGTCCTATCAATCTAAATAGAGATGATGGTTGGAGTATTAGCAGGCGTTGGATCCCTATCTTGTATTCCTAATTTTTTATAATATTTATTTATTTATTTATTTTAATGATAATTTATGGTATTCCTTTTTTTTTTATTTATTTACTATCCTTTTTTTACCTTAAGTTTTTTTTGATTTAAATAAAAATTTAATTAATTCATTATTTAATTTTTTTTCATTTTCATATTCTTATTACTATTTTAGTTTTATTGTTTAGAATAGTTAAATTTCACCTTATTATTTTTAATTTGTTTATTTTGATTTTATTTTTTTCCATTTTCTTATTACTATTTTTCAGTTTTATGGTTTAGAATAATTTAATTTGACCTTATTATTACTGACCTTCATTTTCATTAAAAGAATAATAATAACAAAATTAATTTAATTCTTTATTTACAACTAATTTCCATCTATTACTTTATTTTAATTAAAAAATTGTTTAGTAATTAATGACCATTCTTTAATCAAAACTAGTTGTTATATTCTAATGGCTAGAAAATATCTAGCTTCATCTATTTAATCTAATGCCATGATCTATTTCTTCATCTTTCTCTGAAGATGAACCACACTAGATGGTTCAAAACATGTCGACTTATAGTTTCTTTATGTGATTTTTACCAAAAGATTTCTCAACATTCATAATATGGATCATAGAAGCATGAATTCAAATATTAACACTACTGTCAGGTGCTCTTCATGCTCTTCCTCATTATTAGAATATATCAATATATCATCAATGAACACTATCACGAACTTGTCCAGATAAGGACACAACACACTATTCATCAAACTTCTAATCTATGCATTCATACTTCTCAGTGTATCTGATATATCAAGAGAATACTCATCTCCTTACTGCTCAACTGATATATAAGGAGAGTCACATGAACTGCAATCCACCATTTTGTTTGTCATCTCCGATCTTCTTCTATCTCCTGCAAACATGTTATGTTAGATAAACTAAATATATAAATATTCAAATCATACCTCTGTGAAGTTCAGGGGAGGTTATCCCGTCTACACAATTAGCCTAGAATAACACAATATACATGTATATACACATAATGACATCAACATGTCAACATATTCATGATAACCCAAATGCACAAGCTTTCCCCCTCCCACATTTACCCAAATTCACAAGCTCGCCCAGGTAAACATGATACGAGTGTCGCTATGACATGACCAGAACTCGAAGTTCCAGTTAAGGAAGTTAGGTTTACAAAATGAACATTTACTGACATCCCACGGGGACTACAGATCACTTAGGAGTTGTAAAATCACCCCAAGTGATCAATCCCAAGGTTGGAACCCTTTTTCTCTGACCTAGCTCCATAACTACCTTGACACTACATCCATGTTGTTGAAAGCCTATAATCGCACTCACAGGCTTATATCCATGTGGTTATGATCCAAATCGTCTAGTTCGGTGCCAACAGTTTCAGTATCTAGGCCACTTTTTTAGGCTAGCCTCCAAACCACTGCCCAAAACTTCCTATAACTTTCTATAAGCATAGAAAAATAATAACAATGATAAAAATTCAAACTCAAGAAAGAAATTGACCTAAAAATGCTTAATCCATGATAGACATTTCGTTAAACATATGGTACACATGTAAGCTTTAGGTCATGTATGCATATCTGATCATAAATTAATATTCTTCATATGAGAATTACTAATAAGGCTCTAAGCCCTCTATAGCTAGCTGCAATAATACTCGGTATCTCATGCATTCATCAACTATTCATTAACTCATCAAAACATGTCAAGAGCCATATATAGAATACATCATATAACTAGCATGTAATCAACAAATAAACAACATAGAAAACATGGCAAATCAACCATAACGTCAACATGATAACCAATACAAGTGCTCATAAATCACAATAGGAAAATAACTCTTGTTAAAATATGGAAATGCCAACCAAGTTAGGGACTTCCACATACCACCCAACCATAGATTGGGTTGAACCAAATCTATCTTTTATCCAATCACTCTTGCACCATTTTCCAAGCATGAATTTAGGATCTCATGGGTTAAACCATAACAAAGCCAAACCAGGGCTTCCAGAAGCTAAACCACCTCAACCGTCAACCATAGTGATTCAAACTCCATGGTCTGAAAGTCACTAACATCAATCACATAGGTCTCTACCCAAGTTGTCCAGGGCTCTAGGAACTAGTAACTACCCCAACAACCTTCCAGGGCTCCAGAGCATTTGTTCCAACCATGACTCCAGGAACTAGTAACTCAACCCACCAAGGGCTCTAGAGAATTGGTCTTGATCTATGACTTTAAGAAATAGTAATCACATCAAGGTGGATATTGGTTTCCACCTACCTATTCCACTTAGACCCCACCATTATTTCTTTCAGTTTCCTTAATTGTAGCACAATTTACTATTTTTGGAAGCTTTTTCAGGTCCTGGAATTTCTAAGCCATTTTGAGGCCCTAAACGATTTTTTTTTTAGAAAACGGGAAACTCATAGCCTACATTAGGGGTTTGCAATCAAAATTTATAACGCTCAAATATATATTTCTAATGATGTATTGTATGCATAAAACATAGATCGTATGCGAAAGTTACGACCACGAGAAGTTGATGTACCAATTTACCTCAACATGACGCACAAATGTTTGGCGCTATGTCTCCTAGGGTTAGGTTTTTAGATGTTTAGGGTTTTCCATAATTTCTCAATAATAAATAGGCCTTCTACGCTCATTGTAACATAGTTCAAAAGGCATGTGGTTGTCACATCTCTTATCATAGATAAGCTACCATCGGCTGAGCTAGTTTATTTCCTTTTTGCACGTAAAACATTTTCAGTACTTTGTTATTAATGAATTTAAATTCTATTTTCATTGTATCTTTATGTTTTTGTCTATATCTATATTTCATTTTTTTCCTTCATAAATATACATCATTGGTATCAAAGAGGTCTGCTCTTTCTTTGTTTTTTTATGCATGTCCCCAACGAGGTCGGGATATAAGGAGTTGGGACTTGAACTAGTTGAGCCTTTACAAGATCATCCCCACCAACACCAATGATCTTCCATGGCAGAAGAAAGGAAAAATGAGGGAGAAAGAGATCCTATCAAACTATTGCTCGAAGAATCCCTCAAGCGGAAATGGAACAAAATGATGGACAACTTTTCCCAGATCCTTTGGCGGATGTCCATCGATAATGCATATTCATCCAACAGTCACTTCAACGGCACCACCCCCTTCAAGGTACAAGTGAACTTCAATATCCCTATATTAGAAGGTCAAATAGATGAAGATGTTATAGATAAATAGTTTAATATGTTTGAAGGTTACTTTTCAATCCATACGTTCTCCAATAGGAGAAGATTACTTTTTCATTGCTTAAGGTTGGCCCCCACGTTAAGGATTGGTGGGAAACTTACTATGAGAAAAGGGCTAAGAAACCATCTCTATTTGCAACCATCGCCTCTTGGAACTCTTTCTGAGATGCTGTCAAGGAACAATATTAACACATGGAGAGCTATGAGGACAAGTACATACAGTGGACCACACTACAGCAACAAACGGACCAAGATGTGGATGATCTCACAAATATTTTTCATACTCTACGCACAAAATTGGGTATCAAATACTTTGAGTGACATCTAGTGCTTAAGTACCATGGTTTTCTGCACAACATTTAGGAAGAAATGGAGTTCCTGGACATCTCCTTGCTTTGTGAAACATACTGATATGTTGCTAAGATTGGACAAAAATTTAAACAAAAAAAGTGTGATCTTGGATCTGCAAATCAGAAGCAGGGAAAGAGCATCCTCAAACTACAGAACAAAGGACAAAGCTAAGGTGGAGTGACTTATGAAACCCGATCAAAGCCACAAGCAAAGAGTGGCACCATGAAGATGAAGAAGGACACAAGAAAGTGGTGTGAGTTCCATAAGAGCCCCAGTCACAACAAAAATGAGTGTTGCATCAAGTAGTCATTGATGGGCGAGTTGAAATATTTAGAGTTTTATGCATGTTCTAACTCTGAGCCAAAACCCGGCAAGGGGAAGAAAATTATTGGTGAAAAATCCAGTGCCATGACCATGGTCTAGAAGATTGAGCCCAAAGATCTAGAGGAGGGGAAGTGTATTTTTCACTCACAAATGTGGGTGAAGGGTTCTCGGGTGTAGTTCATTATTGAGAGTAGGAGCCAAAAGAACCTTGTTGTAGCAAATGTTGTGAAACGATTAGGCCTACCAACCACACCACACCCACAACCGTACATCATCAGGTTGCTTCACCAAGGACGAGATCTCTACATCATCCAACAGTGCCAAATACGCACAAAATTGGGTATCAAATACTTTGAGTGACATCTATTTCTCTAGTACCATGGTTGTCTGCACAAATACATTTAGGAAGAATTGGAGTTTTTGGACATCTCCCTGCTTGGTGAAACATACTGATATGCTGCTAAGATTGAACAAAAGTTTAAACAAAAAAGTGTGATCTTGGATCTGCGAATCAGAAGCAGGGAAAGAGCACACCCAAATAGTAGAACAAAGGACAAATCCAAGGTGGAGTGACTTATGAAACACAATCAAAGCCACAAGCAAGGAGTGGCACCACGAAGATGAAGAAGGACACAAGAAAGTGGTGTGAATTCCACAAGAGCCCCAGTCACAACAAAAATGAGTGTTGCATCAAGGAGTCATTGATGGGCAAGTTGAAATATTTAGAGTTTTATGCATGTTCCTTATTCTGAGCCAAAACCCGATAAGAGGAAGAAAATTATAGGTGAAAAATCTAATGCCATGACCAAGGTCTAGAAGATTGAGCCGAAAGATACAGAGGAGGGGGAGTGTCTTTTTCACTCACAAATGTGGGTGAAGGGTTCTCGGGTGTAGTTCATTATCGAGAGTAGGAGCCAAAAGAACCCCATTGCAGCAAATGTTGTGAAACGATTAGGCCTACCAACTACACCACACCCACAACCGTACATCATCAGGTTTCTTCCCCAAGGACGAGATCTCCACATCATCCAACAGTGCTGCCTTCTCTCCAACATCAAGCCCTTCAAGGATGAGGTACTGTGTGATGTTGCTCCACTTGAATTTTGTGATATATTATTAGGAAAACCATACTTGTGGAAGTGTCATGTTGTGTATGAGTCTAGGTCTCACACTGCTATTATTACTTTAGGCAATATGTTATACAGGATACTGGAGGTAGCCCCACCTACCACCATCTCTTTGATATCTACTAAGAAATTCAGTAAGATCATCTCCCAAGCTAGAAAATTTGTTTTCTTTCTGATTCATTTTCAAAGCAAGTGGTAGATAGTGGCCACATCCATGGCCCCTAGGAAGGGTTCCCCCACGCAACAAAAGTAGGTGGATAAGGTCGTGGAAGAATACAAGAACATGTTTTCCTCACTGAGAGGGGTACCTTTGGTCTATCAGGTCAAAAGTTCGATTGATCTGAGTCTTGAGGCACCTCTACCCAACGAAGCGATATACCACTGATCCATTCTGAAAAATAAAGAAATCAAGCGATATGTCCATGAATTTATGAAAAATTGGCGCATTCGACCAAATTCCTCACCTTGTGGGAGCCCAATTGTACTTGTATAGAAGAAAGATGGAACTTGGAGACTCTGCATTGATTATCAAACACTAAAAAAATCATTTTCAGGAACATGTATCCAATCTCATGGATTGATGACCTTCTTGACTAGCTCAAGGGGCCCAAGTATTTCATCAAGATGGATTTGAAGTCTGTCTATCACCAGGTCCTAATGGAACCCATAGATGTATGGAATACTTCCTTCAAATCCAAGGAGGGATTTTTCGAGTGGTTGTTCATGCCTTTTGGGTTGACAAATGATGTACAACTTTTATGAGGCTGACGGAAAACATCCTCATCTTCATCAAGAGTTGGGAAGAGCACTTACAACACATTCGACATGTCCTTCAAAACTTGCAAGAGAATAAACTATGTGCCAACTTGGAGAAATGAACATTTGGCATGAGCCAAGTCTAATATATGGGTTACATAATTGATGAGAAAGATGTGCATGTGGATCCGAATAAGATCCAAGTCATAAGGGATTAGCCAGCCTCGACCACTCTAATATAAGTTCGCAACTTTTTTGCCCTTGCAAATTTTTATTGGGGGTTCATGTTGGGATTCTCTCATATCACTTGGCCTCTCAATTAGATTACCATGGGCATAGAAAAAGAAAAGTTTTTATGTTTCAAGTCCCAACAAAAGCCGTTCTTTGAGCTAAAACACAACCTTTTCTCTGCACTTGTACTCATATTGACATATCCGCAACAACCATTTGAAAGTCATACAGATGCATCCGACTATGCTATTGGAGAAATTCTCACCCAACAGGGGCATCTAATGGCCTATCATAGTGAGACACTTTTCGATACAATTCGAAAATACCCCACCTATGATAGAGAGATATATTCCATTATGCAAGTGTTCTGACAATGGAAACATTAAATTCTAAGGAAGGAGACGGTCATCCACATAGATCACCAAACTCTTTGGTTTATCCAGACAAAATGGAAGATGCAGAATGATCGGCATCAAAAGTGGTATACATATCTATAACAATTGCAATTGAACATTAAATACAAGAAGGGATACACCATTCATGTTGTAGATTTCCTCAGTTGGCCCCCAATTATAGCACTGACTACTGTTCTCAACTCTTGTGGCCACGAGACCTTTGGATGGCCACAACGGTACAAAAATGATCTAGAGTTCGGCACCATTTACCAGATGCTAGTGGATGGCAAGCAAGTTCCATATTTGCACCTCCAAGATGCATTATTATGCTACTTGGGCCACCTTTGTGTTCCTTCAAGCGAGTGTACAAATTTGATTTGGGAGGCACACTATAGTCGAGTCGCATGACACTTTGGTGTGGAGAAAATTGTGACCATACTACAAAAGTATTTTTATTGGCCAAAACTACAACAAGATATTGGAAAATATATCAGATCCTACACTCTCTGTTCCATCACTAATCCAACCATCAAGAAGCAAGGCTTGTACACTCCTAATTACTTGCAACCAACCCTGGGAATCCATCTCCATGGACTACTGTCAAGCCTTCCTTCTACCAAGCATTGTAATTGTTAGCCTTGAGGTACAACGCTGCTATTTTTGAAGGCTAAAGGAAGGAAATGGTCTGTTTTGCTGTCATGGAAAGGTTCCTACATGGTCCATCACCCCACTTTCCTCACTCTTCCACTCCCATTCACGTCCATTCATATCCTAACCCAACCCTCACATCTTAACAAAACCCACTTTCACCTTGACCTTATGAAAATTAACCCATTTTTGCCCTGAAAACCTTACCTTTTCACCGATACGCGCCCTTTGCACATTCCTCAAGGACATCCCTTTCCTCTGGGTCCCCCCCGCCGTCGATCTTTCCTTCGGTCTGACGGCCTACACTTCACTTGATCGACATTACATGCTCAATCAATCATCACTGTTAGATCATTCCCGCCAGATCTAACGACTGTCATGCATACTCCGTGGGCAACAAGCAAGAGGGATACCTGCTCGATAAAGGAAGTTTCCTCTCTCTCCTCCGCCACTACGTGTCGCTCGATGAATGGCATTGGGCAGGTTCTGACCTTTACTGCTTACCACCCAATGACCGCTCGATGTAAACCATTTCCCACTTGGGTAAAACAGCTCCCGGGCGTTATCTTTCGAGCACCTCCTCCGCCCGATAGCCATTCGATCTACTCATATGAGATCTGATGGCTTAGAATTATTCCGCTCCTGCCACGACTCCAGGCCTCCAGTGATTGATCTCCTCCATCCATCTCTCCTGATCCAACAACCTTTATTCATGATCACCTCAGTTCATCCTCCACCACTCGACAAACATCTTAATCGTTGATCCATCTCATCCAACGGCCGATATGCCCCCATACCCCACTTTCCATCAGTCACCCGAGGAGAACAGTTGTTGGCTCTGTCAGTGTTTGTGACAGTTAGACAGTTGAACTGAATTAACAGAAGGCATGGCCGAAAGGGGAAAAACAACAACACAATTTAGCCGAACTAACATAAATGATTGTGGAACATCACAACACGTGCGAGCTACCTCACATCACAGTGGAATTACCAGAATTTGGTCACTGTGTTTGTTAGAAACAGATCCCCTGTGCTCATGCTTGTCTAATTATGGCATCAAGTAGTTAGAAGCTAGAGGGGATAGATTAAGACACCTCGAGCCCTAGAAAGCCTGAGAGCATTGTAAAAAGCCTATAAATGGCTGAAAGTTAGAAGTAACAAAGGTTCAAGTTTTGAAGACTGTGGATACTCTATTCCTCTCAGCATCTCATCTTCATTCCAATAATACAAGCTTCTTTTGCTATTACATGTTCAATTGCGATCTTCTCCTCTGTTCTAAGATTGCACTTGAATAGGTTATTCATGTTTTCTTCTGTGTCTAATGCTAGATAACTGTCATCTTATCTCTACGTTGATAAATTAGATTTGCAAGCTTCATTTACTTTCTGTAGCTAGCCATTCATATATGTTTATATATGCATCTATTGGTACAGTCAGTATTCTCCATCTATCCATTCAATCTATAAACTATTGAGCATTAGTGGTCTAAAGCCTTGTCAAGTTGAGGGTGTTCATGCATGTTTGGAGTGAAAACAGAGTTGAAACAATCACCTGACTTGATCCAAACCTTAATCCATTCCAATAGTTCAAAGAATGACATTGAAGATTTATTTGTTATGAGGCATCTCCGAGCTACAACCTAGGAGAGTTTCCTGGAGTGATAACATAAACTGGCATCGTTGTCGAGGAGAGGAGACTGAAGCTCAAATTCCCTAGGAGATGACACAGATCCAGCTTTGATGATAGACAAAGTCTGGACACTTTTTCAGTTGTAATCATCTATCTGGCGACTCTACTGAAGGAAAAACCTCTTGGCGACTCCACTTCATAGTTCTGGCTCAGTTTGTGAGGCATACTCGGAGAAATCCTCAGAAGCCACAAGCTGACCCAGTATTTGATCCTAAAAAAATCATCAAACAAAGAAAGGCATTGCAGAAAGGAGCATCAGGGTCAGGTAGTTCTGAACAATCTCCTATGTCTCTTCAATAAAATCTTGTAATAGAACAATTACATGTTGAGAGTATAGCTTCTAATACTAGTAGTGAAGAAAAAATCTCAGAAATTCATAAAGCTCCTTTTTCTTTAGGTTATCCTTTTGTTGTAAGCCCAAAGGAAACCTCACTTCCTATCCATCATACTCGTTTAGTACTATCAGTCACTCCTCAACCCTCTGTCATTCAGACTTCCAGTGCCCTTATAGCCACCACAGCTATGGCAGGACCACAAGCACCTACAAAAATGGAAAGAATCATAGCTGCTAGGTATGGACCTCTAGTACTGCCCACTCCTTTGAATTCCATGCCTACTGCAGAATATCAGAAGTATATGCCTAGGTTCACTGGGACTGAAGGTGTTATAGCTTAAGAACATCTTGAATCATTCTATAGCTATGCTGATAACCTGGACATTAGTGAAGATGATGTGTGGATGAGAGTCTTTGTCCAAAGCCTAGATGGGGAGGCTAGAAATTGGTTCAAAGAACTAACCCCAAGGTTTATAGCAGATATTGAGGCTCTAGATGATGTATTCCTAAAGCATTGGGGGGATAAGAAGGATCTACTCTACTACCACACTGAGTTTGGAAACTTAAAAAGGGAAAATGGTGAGTTGTTATTTGTTTTCAATAGGAGATTTAAGCGCATGTACAACAAGATACCAGCTAAAGTAAAACCCACCACCACCTCTACTAAACTCACCTATGACAGTGCCTATGATTCTGACTTTTGTCTACTGTTGAGGGAAAGGTGATGTGCTACTTTAGCTGATATGCAGGATGTAGCCTTGGAAGTAGAATCAAACAACATGGCTGCAGAGAAGCTTAAGGGAAATGTTGATAGAAGGAGACAAAGGGGGGAGTCTTCATCATCTTCAGATCCCAAGATAGATAAAATGACCAAGATGATAAAGTCATTAGCCTCTGAAATCTCCAAATTGAAGGTTGAGCAGCACCTTGGGAAAGGAAGAGTTCCTAATACCTTTTCTCCTAGAAATCCAAATCCATATAGAAGAGCTAATGAGCAGTTGTAGATTCTGCAAAGAAACAAAGATGCCAATGAAGACCAAAGGGTGAAGACCCCTTTTCAAAATGTAGTCATGGAAGAAGAGCAGTTTGAAGAAGATGATGAGATCCATTGTATGGAAGACAAAGGAAGTGCCTCCTTTTTGAACTTAGCTACCTATGAAAGGTCACTATTTAATGATCAGATCAACCTAGAGTGGGATGGTGAAGCTGTTCTGTAAACTGATGATCAACACAGATATGATCTGAGGTCGAAGATGAATAATGCCAAGGAAACTTCTGTTCAGAGAGCTGATTTCCTTGAAATACAGCGAGCTAATAAGAAAAAATGACCGACAGTTGACCCCATCATCCTCAAAGCTCTAGCTCATGAGGTAAGAGGCCTTGACAAGTTTCCTTCTCCTTTGAGTTTTCAATCAGAAATTCAGAAGCTAAGAATACCTATACCTCTAATTGAACTAGTGAATGATGAGTCCTTCAAGAGATCTATCCTTGAGGCCCTTGAGCCTAATGCCATCCAAGCCTCCACTGACTATGTAAATATGCAAGATGACAAACCAGCTGTTGTTCTCAGCCCAATGATTGAAAATTATGATGACAACTCCCCATCATTTTTCTATGTCTTTGACTATTCATGACAAAATCCTTCACAACTGCCTTCTTGACATAGGAGCTAGCCATAATCTAATGCCCAAGGCTGCCATGGATGAGTTGGGTCTTGACATTACCCAGCCTTATCATGACTTGTTTTCTTTTGACTCTAGAAAAGTGAAATGTTTGGGATTAATAAAATATCTATCCATCACCTTGTATCAACTGCCTATGAAGAGCATGATTATGGATATTGTGGTAGAAGATGTACCCCCCAAGTTTGGCATGTTGCTTTCTAGAGGTTGGATCAAGAGATTAGGTGGAACATTGCAAAATGATCTGTCCTATGCTACTGTCCCAGTTTTTGGAGGTGAGAGCAGGAGATTATATAGAGAAGCTCAGTTGGCTTATATCATCAGTGATGAAAAGAATCCCACTAATCATCCCATCTATGTTATTGACACTGATTTTGGAGCCTGTATTCTTCAGATTGAAGAATCCCAGTTGGCTTCCATGCAGTTTAGGAAACCGGTTTGCCAGATCACAAAGGAAGAAGGCGCACAGATTTGGGACATGTTCTTTGATGGAGCTTGCTCTAAGGAAGCGGCATGGGCAGGTGTAGTCCTTGTATCCCCCACACAAGAATGCATTCATTTATCTTTCAAGTTAATTTTTTAGGTCACAAATAACATAGCAGAGTATGAAGCCTTGATGTTGGGCTTAAACACTGCTAAAGAAATGGGCATGAAAGGTCTGAAGGTGTTTGGAGATGTAGACCTTATCATTCAGTAGGTGAAAAAACTTTCCAAGCAAAGCATCTTAGGCCGAAAGCACACAGAGATGAGTTATTGAACCTCAAGGGTTCTTTTAATGATTTCAACATTTCTTACATCCCTAGAATGAAGAACCAACTTGTTGATTCCCTTGCTGTGTCTGCTAGCATGTTTATCCCTACTCTACCTCCTAAATTGACTTATGAAGTTTAGGTGAAATATAGACCATCTCTGCCTAACAATGTCAAATACTGGAAATTTTTTGAAGATGACAATGAAATTAATAGGTTTTTACAAGTCATTGATGAATTTTATGAAATTCACATTGACCAAGTAAACGAAACCATTGAAGAATGCAACCAGTCCAAGCTAAAGGACGAAGTTGGTCAGGATAACATTGTTCAGCTACCTAGTAACCTTATACCCAAATGATTGGTGCCCCTAGAGAAGTTGTTTGATCATAATGATGTACCTTATAAGCCTGCCAAAAAGGAAAATGACTCTGCAATTCATAGACATAATGTAGGGAGTCCAGACCATCCAAAGTACATAAATCTGTCCACCCACTTGTCTTTTGCCCAAAGTTCTGAGTATTGCACCCTGATGAAACAATTTTCTGATATTTTTTCTTGGGAGTACAGTGATCTTAAGACCTATGACACAAATATCATTCAACATAAGATTCCACTCGAGAAGAACACCATCCCTTTCAAGCAGAAATTGACCTATTAGCCCTCTCTTACTGCCTTTGATTGAAAAGGAAATCAAGAAGCTGTTGGATGCCAAGATCATAGTTCCTCTAAGGTATTCAAAAGGGATAGCTAACCTTGTGGTAGTGATAAAGAAGAATGGAGAAATCAGGATTTGTGTTAACTTCAAGAATCTGAACAAATGCTCTAGAAAAGACAATTACTCCCTGCCTAAGGTGGAGCACTTGCTGCAAAAAGTTTCAAGGGCTAGGGTCATGTCTTTCCTAGATGGATTTTCAGGTTACAATCAGATTGCTGTATATCCCGAAGATCGGGAAAAGACCACCTTCACTACTCCTTGGGCACTTTCATGTACTCCAATATCTCTTTTGGACTGATGAATGCTAGGGCTACTTTTCAGAGGGCCATGGACATAGCCTTTCTAGGAGAGAAGGACAAGTTTTTCCTTATTTACCTTGATGACATAACAATATTTTCCAGCAGTCACAAGGACTATTTGCAGCATTTGAAGAAGGTGTTTCTAAAGTGCGGATAGTTTGGATATTCTGTGAACCCAAAAAAGTCACAATTTGCTCTGGAAGAAGGCAAACTTCTGGGACATATTGTTTCTGCTGAAGGTGTGAAGATTGATCCAACAAGAGTTCAAGAAATTTAGATATTGTCCATCCCAAGGTCAAAAAGGAACATCTAATCTTTCCTGGGTAGGATTAACTTTGTCAGGAGGTTCATTCCAAACTTTGTAGAGCTAGTGAAGCACATCACCTCCATGCTGAAGAAAGGATCAAAAATAAAATGGATAGATGCTGCAAGAAGCTCTTTTGAAGCCATAAAACAATCTATAATGGAATCTCCCACTCTAATCAGTCTAGATTACACCAAGGAGTTTTATATCTTCTCTTTTGCCTCTTATGATACACTTGCAGTAGTTCTATTGCAGAAAAATGATGAAGGTGTAGAGCACCCTGTGGCCTTTTTAAGCAAAACTTTGAGGGATGTTGAACTAAGGTAAGACCTTATTTAAAAACAAGCTTATGCTCTCATAAAATCTTTAAAGGTATTCCGAATTTATATTCTGCATTCCAAAGTGGTTGCATATGTACCTTTATCCTCAGTAAAGGATGTGCTAACTCAACCAGATATTGATGGAAAGAGAGCTAAATGGATTGCAAAATTCATAGAGTTGAACATAGAGGAGAAGCCCACCAAGCTTGTCAAAGACCAGGGCTTGGCTAAGCTTATGGATGAGGAAAATTGCAGTATGTTAGACATCAATTGCATGGGTTCAAATTCAGGTGGTGAGCAAACAGAGGAAGCAGCTGAAGAGAAAGAGCAGAATCAGTCTTTGGCTGAAAATTTAGCCACCTGTGAATGGTATTCCAGTATAGTTCATTTTTTGTAGAAGCTAGAAGTCCCTCCAGGGCTTAGCTCAAGCAAAGCCTAGACCATTAAGCTCAGATCAGAGAAATTCTACATTACTAAAAACTTGCTTTATTGGAGAGACCCATCAGGGATCCTCTTGAGATGTCTAGACAAAGGACAATCTGTGGAAGTCATGCACCAGCTCTATTCTAGCATCTGTGGAGGGCATCATTGTTGGAAAACCATAGCCCATAAGATCTTGAGAGTTGGGTATTATTGGCCTACTCTGTTCTCTAATGTGTTTTCTTTTGTGAGGTCTTGTGACAAATGCCAGAGGTTTGCAGGAAGAAAACAACTAAAATATCCACCCTTGAAGTCAGTACACGCTAATGGTCCCTTTCAGCAGTTGGGCTTGGACTTCATAGGTGAGATTAATCCACATTCTAGTGGCCAGCATAAATGGATCTTGGTAGCCAATAATTATTTCACCAAGTGAATTGAGGTTATACCCACAAAGAATGCTAATCATCAGGTTGTCATGAAATTCTTGAATGAGAATATTTTCACTAGATTTGGTTTCCCAACCAAACTAGTCATTGATAATGTAGCAGCTTTCAAGGCAAAAGAATTGGTAGACATGTGTGAATCCATGGGCATTCAGTTGGTGCATTTTACCTCATATTATCCTCAAGGCAATGGCCTGGCAGAATAATCTAACAAGAGTCTTGTAAGGAAAATAAAAAACTGTTGGAGGGCAACAAAAAGAGCTGGGATTCCAAGTTGAAGTTTGCACTGTGGGCTGACAGGGTTACCGATAAGAATTCCATAGGAAATTCTCCATTTAAGCTGGTTTATGGCATTGATGATGTCTTTCCTATCCAGCTGATTCTCCATGTGGCCAAATCCTTGCAAGAAGATCAGGATGAAGAGAATGACATGGAAAGGAGAATGAGTAACTTGGTTGAATTACAACAGATCAGAGAACAAATGGTTGAGAAATCAAGAATTCAATAGAAGAAGATTGAAGAAACCTTTGATAGAAAAGCAAAGGTGGACAGTTTTCAGGTTGGTGACTGGGTTCTCAAATGGGATGCATTGAAGGAAAAGAAGGGAAACCATGGTAAATTTGATGCCTTATGGATAGGACCATTTGTCATTGCTCAAGATCAGATGAAAAATACTTTCATTATGCACAATTTGGAGGGGGAAGGTGTCTTTGATGGCCCAATCAGTGGGCGGTTTTTGAAACTTTACTTCATATGAGGCTTTGAGGCCTTAATATTGCAATAGGTTTTTTTTCAGTTTTTATTTTTATGCAAATAAACTCCATGCCCAATGGAACACTAGGAGATAAGTTTGTTTTGGTTGTTACTGGAAAGGCAGCGGTATGCAGTTCTTGAAACCTCACAGGGAGGCTTTCATCCCCAGAAGGAGCCAATGTTAGCCCTAAGGTACAACGTTGCTATTTTTGAAGGCTAAAGGAAGGAAATGGTCTATTTTGCTATCATAGAAAGGTTCCCACACGGTCCATCACCCCACTTTCCTCACTCTTCCTCTCCCATTCATGTCCATTCATATCCTAACCCAACCCTCACATCTTAACAAAACCCACTTTCACCTTGGCCTTATGAAAACTAACCCATTTTTGCCCTGAAACCTTACCTTTTCATCCATATGCACCCTTTGCACATTCCTCGAGGACATCCCTTACCTTTGTGTCCCCCCCACCATCGATCTTCCCACCGATTCGACGACCCAAACTTCACCCGACCGACGTTACATGCTCAATCAATCATCACCATTAGATCATTCCCACCAGATCTAACAGCTATTATGCATATTGCACGGGAAACAAGTGAGAGGGATACTCGCTCGATAAGGGCGGTTTCCTCTCTCTCCACCGCCACTACGTGGTACCCGATGAATGGCATTGGGTGGGCTCTAACCTTTATTGCTTACCGCCCGATGACCGTCAGATGTAAAGAATTTCTCACTTGGGTAAAACGCTCCTGGGCATTATCTTTCGAGCACCTCCTCCACCCGATAGTTGTTCGATATACTCATCTGAGATCTGACAGCTTAGACTTATTCTGCTCCCGCCACAACTCCAGGTCTCCAGCAATTGATCTCCTTCATCCATCTCTCCCGATCCAACGACCTTCGTTCATGATCACCTCAGTTCATCCTCTGCCACTCGACCAACATCATGACTATTGATCCATCTCATCCAATGGCCCATATTCCCCCGTACCCCACTTCCCATCAATCACCCGAGGAGGAAATTTGTTGGCTCTGTCAGTGTTTGTGACAGTAGACTGTTGAACTGAATTAATGGAAGGCATGGTTGAAAGGGGAAAAACAACAACACAATGTAGACGAACTAACATAAATGATCATGGAACATCACAATGCGTGCGAGCCACCTAATAGCGTGGTGGAATTACTAGAATTTGGTCATTGTGTTTGTTAGAAACAGAGCCACTGTGCTCATGCTTGTCTAATTATGGCATCAAGTAGTTAGAAGCTAGAGGGGATAGATAAAGACATCTCGAGCCGTAGAGAGCCCGAGAGCATTGTAAAAAGCCTATAAATGGCTAAAAGTTAGAAGGAACAAAGGTTCCAGTAATACAAGCTTCTTTTTCTATTACATGTTCAATTGCCATCTTCTCCTCTGTTCTAAGCTTGCACTTGAATAAGTTATTCATGTTTGCTTTTGTGCCTAATGCCAAATAACTGTCATCTTATCTCTGCGTTGATAAATTAGATTTGCAAGCTTCATTTACTTTTTGTAGCTAGCCATTCATATATGTTTATGTATGCATCTGTTGGTACAATCAATGTTCTCCATCTATCCATTTAATTTATAAACTATTGAGCATTAGTGGTCTAAAGCCTTGTCAAGCTGAGGGTGTTCATTCATGTCTGGAGTGAAAACAGAGCTGAAATAGTAATATGACTTGATCCAAACTCGAATCCATTCCAATAGTTCAAAGAACAATACTGAAGATTTATATGTTACCAGGCATCTCCGAGCTACAACCTAGGAGAGTTTCCTGGAGTGATAATGGTAATGACTGTGTATTTGTGGTCATGGAAATTTTTTTGAAGATGGCTATATTGGTAGATTGCAAGAAGAGTATCACAACAAAGGACACTGCCAAACTCTTCTTTGAAAACGTATGGGTACATTTTGGAATGCTACAGACCGTTATATCATATCGGGATAATACGTTTTTGAGCACATTTTGGTCAAGCCTCTGGACATTATTGGACACTAAGCTCACTAAGTTGACTGCATTCCATCCCCATACTGATGGCCAGACAGAGGTCATGTTGAAAATGGCAACAATAAAATATTGATTTAATTTTCCCTTGAATTAAATTAGGAGAAAAAAATGTAATTCCACATCACAAGACAACTTGTACGAGTTAACTAAGTGAATTTGACTTAGTTAGTTCAATTAATTCAAGTTGACGCCCTAACTTGAGTCATGTAGAGTGGTTCCTACTTTGTAGGATCCTAGGTTGAGTTTATTTTGAGTTGTAATTAATTAATTCAGTTTAATTGAGTTAAAGTCAATTAAACTAGTTGCAATTGATGGAGGAACTAGTAGGATCTCTAGCAGTGGGGTGAAACTTCGTGTTTTCAACCAATTAAATGATACATCAACCATAAATAAATCATGCAGGTCAGATCTGAGAGTTACCTAGTTGAGATTGGAGTTCAAGGGTAGTGTATTTTCAATTGTATAATTATATGAATTGTACAGATGGTGCATGCAGCCAGAGGAAGAGCCTAAAGGAACTGCACAATTCAATGGAGGAAAATTCCTATCAAATAGGGGCCTAATTCCTCATTGAAAATCACAACGAAGTAGGAGCTTGGAAGGCTAGTAAATTGGCTAACTATTGGCCAAGGCTTGTCTAGGAAGTAGTTAGATAGATAGAGGTATTGCAAAGGTTGCTCAAGAACAATAAAAGCATTGTAATCTTCTCATATTTTCTGACTAATGCAATATACATATAGCAGGGATTTTTAGCTATGAATTTCCCCAGGAAATCATTGTGTAATGTGTTGATTGAATTCATTCTCTTGTATTCTTTTTGATTTCCCTATCGATTAATTGTTTTCGCTGATGAGTAGAGTAGATTCAAGTATTTTGTTTTAGTAAATTACATAAGTAGTTTGAATCAACATATAGAGTGGTTCCTACTTTATAATCACCTAGGTTGAGTTTATTTTGAGTTGTAATTAATTAATTTAGTTTAACTGAGTTAAAGTCAGTTAAACTAGTTCCAATTTATGGAGGAACTAGTAGGAGGTCTAGTAGTGTGGTGCAACTTCATGTGTTCAACCAGTTAAATGAGAAATCAGCCATAAATAACTAATGGATGTTAGATATGAGAGTTAACTAGTTGAGATTGGAGTTCAAAGGTAGTGTACTATCAGTGCTATAATTATCCAAATAGTACAGATGGTGCATGTAGTTAGAGGAAGATCCTAAAGAAACTATTTAATCTAATGGAGGGAAATTCCTATTAAATAGGGGCTTAGTTCCTCATTGAACAATGCAAGGAAGTAGGAGCTTGGAAGGCTAGGAAATTGGCTAAGTATTGGCTAAGACTTGTCTAGGAAGTAGTGAGACAGATAGAGAAAATGCAGAGGTTGCTTGGGCTTGAACAAAGTATTGTAATCTTCTTAGTTTTTCTGACTAATGCAATATACAAATAGTAGGGGATTTTAGTTGTGGCTCTCCCCAGGAAATCATTGTGTAATGTGTTGATTGAATTGTTTCTCTTGTATGCTTCGAGATTTCGTGATCATTAATTATTTCCACATTTTGTAGATTAGATTCAAGTATATTGTTTTAGTAAATTACAATTAGTAGTTTGGATCTACAAGGAATTTCTACATGGTATAAGAGCTAAAACCACAATAGAAAAAGAGAATTTTAAGTTTTCCTTGTAGGTGAATAGAATTTTCAAAATCATTCTTCAAAGCTACCAAGATGCCATTCTATGGATTGAGACTCAAGCATGCCCTTGAGGGTAGCTAGAATTACATTGCTTGGAAGGACATGATGGAGGTAGTGTTGGGAGATAATCAGTCATAGGAATTCATAGATCATGATATCTTGAAGCCTCCAACATCTAATGCTAAAAATCTAGTAGAGTAGAAGAAGAGTGTAGAAAGAGCTAGGATTATCATCTTGGAGGGTGTGAGATACCACATAGTCTTGAAACTACATGGAAAAGATAATCTCTTTTCTATGTGGAAGACCCTTAATGAGCTCTTCAGAAATAGAATTGAAGATGAGAAACTTGAACTAATGAATAAATTGAGGATTTAAGATAATGGGTATGAGGTAGTCTTCTTAGATGGAAAGGCCTTCCTCAAGCATATTTCTTCATGTAAACTCAAGAAATTTTGTGTTAGGGTCAAGAGTCTCTACACATTAGAGGAAGAGGCATGCATATCCTTGAGGATCAAGGTGGGGATTAGAGATGTTGTGGTTGAGAGGGAACATGATTTAGCTCTCAAGAGGAAGCCTTAGCTAGTTTATAGTTGGGCTGACCATGAGGGTGATAATGAAGAGGATCAATAATAGACCTCTAGTAGGAGGATATTTCAAGCCAAATGGGAAAATGGAGCACATGTAACCATACCTCCAGGTGTGAGGTGGGGAGATGTGAAGAAATAGTCCCAATAGTTGCAGAAATTTGGGCAGGGCCCATTGAGGTGTTTTGATCTCATGGACCAATACCTTGCTACGGGTGGCCCACAATATTCAATAGAAAGAGGATCAATGTTAGTCAGATATCGAGGAGTGAAAAGTAGGGTTTACAACAATGTGTTGTGCTATCCAACAACCCCCCCATTTATTAATATAATAGCTAATATTCTATCAATAAATGGGTACCCTTAAAAATCCTACCAAAAAACAAATTTAACACTTAGACACTTTCTTTCAAAAAAATTTGGAATAAAATAAGATATAAAGTCAAAACTCTTTGAAAGCTAGCAATACTTGCCTTTTTATGTATTGCTGGACCGAGTGTATCAAAAGCCTTATTAACAAGCAAAACACATGATATGCGATATTGCGATGTGATGGTTAACATTATTGCATCGCATTTGAAATACTTAAGAAAGGTTTGAAATCTTACAAACTACGCGATCTTGAGAAATGCGATAATATCCTGGACCCGATGGGAGCCTATGTTATTGTTGAGGCCTCAGAAATCGCTGCCACAACATCGGGGATAACCACCCGGTCCAGACCTTGGTATAGCTCCTTTTCCGTTTGGAATGGTGGCTCCGACTGGAGATAACGGGACCAGTTTCCTGATAATGAAATAAAAGGGATGGATGGGTGATGAATAAATTGCTTAAATGATAGTTGACTAACTTATTCTATTGACAAAAATAAGGAAACTAATACTAATCCCGGGAACAACTTATTCATTCATAATGTAGCGTTAAATAATCTTTATCTATTTATCAGGCATATAGATGACTCTGTAAAATAAATAAAAGATGTTCAATCA
>APFE031007378.1:89109-136763 GCA_000404065.3 Pinus taeda
TAGTTTTCGATGATATATGTGAATGGGTGTGGGGTCTTGCGACGTCCACCTCCATCCCAGCACAGGAAACTCAGAATTAAAACACAACACATCCATAATATAGGCACTATAATAAAATGGTGGAATAACCCTCTGTGTGACACGATAGTCAGACCTGAAGTCGAGAATGGCTTTGGCTAATTTGTCGGATAATATAACCGCCCAATCCATGATTTCTCCATTACATGCTGCCTCTATTAGGGGAACCATTTCTATGGTGAAATTGGCAGAGTCATGCAATCCCCATAGCCTACACATCATGATTCCAGCATAACAGTAAGGAGAACACAGGGAGTCAACTGAGTACTTACCAGAGGTTTCATGCTTGTGTTTTGCTGGATTCTGTCTCCAGCCTCGAATTGGTTCAGACTCGGTCTCGTTCTCTGCTCGAAATTTCTCCAAAAATGCAGCATTATATTTCTTCTCTTCTTGCGGCAGGTGATACATTAGCCTTAGGTCTTCGGCTTGAAACGAACCGAAAACCCTCCCGTCCGCAGTTTCAAATAGTCTATTGATAATTGGGAGCTCTTGGATTGCCCACCTTACCACATCTGTGTAAGGAAGAACCTGCTCCCGAGCCGCTATTCTGTGTAGGAAGGAGTCGGCCAAGTCCTTTAAATTGGCATCAGATTTGCTGGTATTATCACATAAAATCTCTACTTCGGTCACCGTTGGCCCTTTCGCTTCAATCAAATTATAAGTCGCTTGCCAAGTGGTCCTGGTGAGTCCTAAGCAAGTTGTATCTTGATATCAGTCCTTTGTTCTTCCCAGTTGGATCAGCGACAGTTAGCCCTGCGGCTGGCGGAGCAGTAGGCATTGTAGTTTTCTTGGATTTCTTTCCCATTCCACTTTCTTCTGTTTCTATGGAAGAATTCTGCACAGAGTGAAAGATAAGCGCAACAAATGCAACAATATCATGAATCGAACATAATGAAATATATATATCTTGGCGCATTCATAGTAATTAATCGACTTAAGGTGACCTTAGGATCAAATACGTGGATAGGCTTCAAGCCTGCTTTTCTTATTAAATGGTCGTTACGGCCTGTCAGTCTCATTAATTACAATTGCTTCGATTAATGGATAAATGATTTATTTGAAGCATGCTTAGGGTGATTTGGTGGTTTGAACGCGAATGAGCGGCTTTTCCAAAGGATATGGCCTTAATTACGAATAAATCATATCAAACATCCTTTATGACTGTTACTTTGAGAACTGTGCCATTTACCCTTTACGTAATTGGGCATCGGGGAAATGCTAAGTTATTGCATTGGTTTTGCTTGGAATCCCCGATCGCCGATATCCAATATCGCATCCCGTCGGGCATAGCTGGTAGGCCCGCTTAGGATGAGGGCATGGTGAGTCATCGATCGCCGATAGCGATATCGCATCGCATCGGACGAGGGGAAGCTTAATTGTGCTTTAGATGTTATCGCCGATTGCTGATTGCCGATTGCCGATTTCGCATCGCATTGCAGCAAGGATCATTACTCATGTTACTTTATGCTTTGTCGATATCCGATAGCGATTTCACATCGGCGAAAACTAACATGTCCCTTACATTGTGTTTTCTTTGTCATTGCGATATGCGATCTTTTATCAATTTATCGCAATGATAAAGATAAATCGATTTATATTGGGGTTTTTTGATTGGTTTTATTGAAAAAGCCTTTTGTGAAATAGAACTTTAAATTGATACCAATTTGAAACAAAAATTAAAAAAGGGACCCATTTCACATTATAGTTTTGGAATTTTAATGATATGAAATGGGGGGTTGTTGTAGGGCACAACAGTTATAAAGTAACGCTTAAGTATGTTACACAAATGAAAAGTGCTTTATAAGGTAAATCCTGTTAAACAAGTTATATGCTTTAAAAAAATAATAAAGAATGTCTCACATCTCACCTCCTGCAGAAACCAAAGGAATTTTAAAGAAAGTACACAATCAAAATGTGATAATGCGATTTTTGATATTGCATTGCAATCGCAAAATAGACATTTTTGCAAATCAAAGATCGTAACCTTAAAAAAAAATTCTTCTTGTTTACGATGTGGAACTAATGAGAAATAAAGGTAGCGATAATAAATCATTAGTGGGCATTTAACATGGGTTAATGACATTTATGTTTGAAAAGCGGCTCGACGTGATATGATATCTTTTCATCTGCATTTAGTTAAAACTCCTTTCTTGTCACCTTTTCATGGTTATTTGTATCATTCATTCTTATTTTCATTCTCACTTGTGTATATTCGATATCTTCTTCTTTGCTACATTTTAGGAAAAATCTGCAACAAGAGTCATTAGGAGCAATGGCAAAGAAAGGAAAGGCAGTTGCGTCTGAAAATTCATACATGATCCCTCTATTCTTTGATACTATGTGTAGTAGAGATGAAGAAACTTCAGCATGGGAAGCCATGTATTATTTGTTAGAGGAAGAGAAACCAAGGCCTCTTGTAGCAAAGGCCACAACTGATGCTCATGTTTACTCCAACAGCTCTTACTTCAAGAAAACATGCTCATTTCTACACCACATAGCCGCAAGGCCGAAGATAATCCCATACACAGATATGGTCAAGTGGATAATTGATGTGGTGGACGTCTCAGACAGAGACATCAAGAATAGCAGGCATGAGGTGATGTGATCTTTTTCAATAGACAACCTATGACTTATGTACAATCTACCTGAGCCACAAAAGCTCCAAAATAAATAGTTCCACGAGAAATTTGCTAAGGAGAATGAAGATCCAGTAGACATTATGCGGGCCTAGACAGAAAATGAAAGCAAGATCAAATGGGATAAGATAGGTATGTATTCTACGACATCTATTTCTACCCCTTATAGTTTTGCAGTAGCCATGCTATGTAGATTGTTCGGTAAGTCTGATAGTACCAAATTTTCCCCAGAGTGGCTGCCATTAATAGAAGTAGTTGTGAACACAACAATAATGAATTGGGCTCAAATTTAATCTGATAATTTGGTGAAATTCATTATGGAGTATAGGAGAAAGAGGAGTCTCTCTTTAAGGGTTTATCCCCCATTTTTCATGAGTTCCTTTGTAATGGACGCAATCTATTTTAGCTCTAAATTTCCTATTATGGGATGGAAGTGGATTGTGCAAGACTTGCTTCCTATCCATGTGTACCAGAAGAGTTTTTCGGAGTCTTAGTTTCACCCCCATTTTTACAAGTTTTTTCAAGGAGTTATGCTGCCCATCCATAAACATGTCTACAACGAAACCGCGCCTAGGTTTTCCAAAGAAGTTGAAGTGGATATTTTACTTGTAGCCAGATGGTTTGGCGAGACATTTACCTATATTAGAGTATTTGGAAGCATTTCTTCACCGCATGTCCTCCCATACTATGTCCCCGACAGGTTAATGGTCAGGGAGATAGCCTACCAAACAGCAGGGGAAGGTGGGATGAGAAAAGGGTTGAAAGAACAGAAGAAGGCTATTTGGACTACATTTCTGTTGCAATGTGTCGTGTTTTCACTACATGATTTTGGACATCCATGCAAAGAGGAAGAGATTATGAAATATCTAAAATTAGCTACAGTCCGAGGAAGGCAGTATGACCCAAATGGCACTGTTAAGGACTTCACTACTATGGTGAAAGCGAAACCATTCACCCATGAGGAAGACACCTTCGATGACCTCTTCCTACAAAAAGAAACATTTTCAGATGTGACGCATATGGCATCACTACTTTTTTCCCTATATGATGTTGAAGATTTTCATGTGTACAAAAAGAGGAGATTAGAAAAGGTCCCATTGGACTTACCACAGATTGAACCAATAAGGGAGCCAACTCCTAGTGTAAGCTGGGAGGATAGGTCGAAAGAAAATTTTGAAGAAAATTCCAAAGTAGAGACCTAGGAGAGATCTACTCATGAATCAGAGCACTCAAAGTAGCAATATAAAAATGGAAAAGGCAATAAAAATAAAGATTCTAAAAGGGACGTTGCTGGAACTACAGAAGAAATAGCCGAGAAAGCCTTAGTAAAGAAACAGGTAGAAATTCACTCTACTTCCACTTAGTCAGCAAAACCCCTAGTTATTGACTTGGAAAAGGAATGGGAGAATTACAACAAGAAGCTTCATACAGATGAACAAACATCTGAGGTATAGACTCCATAGCATAAGGCAACTTAAGAAATAATAGTGGAGAAAACTGTAGGCACTCAAGATGTTGAGCTCATTCTTGCCACCCCCACTTTAGAAATTATTTTGAGAATTGAGGAAATTCCTCCATTAGATATGTTTTATAGTCCTGCTCATAAAGTTGTTGTTAAGAGATAGAGGAAGAAGAGGAAGCTAGATGTTGTAGCTATTACAACCCCCGACAATGAATGAATGGACATTGTATGGAAAGACTCGCCCATGGACCCATTTGAAAACCTCACAAGATTGTCGCAATTTCGAGCTTATGCTATGACAACTATTGACGAAACGAAAGATGTCCAAATTATGCTTAGAGAAAAGGAACAAAAGGTTCTGCTGTTGGAACAACAATTAGCTTAGGAGAAGTCCAATCAACAAGAAAAATTACAAGTAGCATAGCTCCAACAGGAATTTGAACAAATGCAAATACAAAATCATGCCAACCTAGTGGAAAGAGATGTGCGGATACAAGCCATGACAGATAAGTATAAAGACAATCCACAAATCGATGAGTTCATAAAGGAAGCACTCATTCTTAACTCCCAACTAATGCAGTAAAAGGAAGTTCTATGCCAGAAAATCTTGCAAATAAGTCCTTATTGTGAGATCAGTGATAAGTTAACAAGCCAAGTTGTCGACATGACACTTGAGTATGACGAAATCCATAAAAGAGTTTCTAAATTTATCACCTGGAAATAATTAGAAGAGGGGAGAAAGGATGATTTTCCAAAGTTGGAGGAATTGCATAAAGACATCTTGTTCACAAATTGGGATTCATGGCTCAAGCAAGCATAAAGGGCAATGACGGTCATAGCAACAGCAACAAACAACATCATAGAAGCCATCAATGAAAATCTACATGGAGCCAACTTGGTTACAGAGTCTATGCTAGGATTTCTTCCAATTTCCAAACAGTTAGAGCAACAGTGGAGGCAGACAACAAAAGAAAAGGAGAAGATGATTAGACAAATGGGCAAGCTAAACTAGGAAGCATACAGGCAGTTCCTAGTGAAACCATACAACCAGTGGATGACCTTGCGATCCTTAACCACCTCCACACAAAAAATGGTACCATCACTGATAGACGCTATATTTGCTAGGCAATTGAAATCCGTGAGCAACCAACCGACACAACTCAAGCCTATGATAGATATTTGCAATCTCAAAGATAGAATGCAAAGGATTTAATCACTTAGTTTATTTTTATTTTAGTTTTATTTTTGCATTATTTTAGGCAGGTCATTTAAACCTCCTTAGCTATTTTTGTAATAATCTATTTTAGGACCTATAGTTTAGTATTTAAACCCCTCTCATGCATTTAGAGAGGGGTCTAGAAATTTTATCAGAAACATTCTTCAAAACATGCACTACTGTACCTTTGAGGAGGTTCTGATGGAATGAATGGAACATGATCTATTTTGTCTTAAATGTCTAGCATGCTCTACTCAAATGCACTTTTGTACTCTTAGAATATGTTGGATTGATTGGAATTAGGTCAATATTGCTGAACCACATGAGTAGGACTTGTCATATATGGTGCTTTTATCTTATGATTTTGTTTTATTTATGTATCAGGAAATAATTCTTCTTTCAATTGTTTTATGTGTGAAATTCTGAATTACAATTAGCATTATTGCACTTTTGTATGATGTTGGCTTTGAATTTATTCTAAATACATGAACGATTTATATGCGATATATCTTTCACAATAGTTTTGGCTAACTATTTATCCAAAACGATTATTGTTAAACTATTTCACTTCTTATTGTAGTTGAATGATCTTTATTACCAATTTCTATAGGACATTTTTGTAGATCGCATACTTTATTTAATTCCCGGGTATATTTATATACAAATAGTGTTTAAACTAGGATATATGCATGTGTTTAGTAGTTTAGATTAGATTATACTTAGCTTGATCATTCCCCCGTTACATCATATATCACCCCATCAACACTAACAAAATATCTTTTGGGAAACTAGTCCCATTATCCCTAGTTGGAGCCACCACTCCAAGGGGAGAAGGAGTTGCTAACCAAGGTCTAAATTGGGTGGTTTTACCCCAAGTTATAGCAATGATTTTCAAGGCTTCAACATTTTGGCGCTAGAAGGAAGGCCTAACTATGAATGACAAATAAATTCAAATGAATAGGCAATTCTAAGAGTAAAACTCCCTCACCCTCACCTCCAAATTCTTGATCGCATTCCAAATCTCCGAATCCTAAATGAGAAGTTGTAAAGAACACTTTAGAACCCACTACTATGATTTCAAAAAAGTCAGATCAATCTTCCTCTATAGAAACCCTTGAAGTCCAGGCTTTGATCCATATGTTACAGGGGATTTTAATATCTCAAGACGAATCTAAGTTATCCTAAGTTAGTGTTACTTCTCAGTTCCCCTCATCTCAAAGGTTGACTAGAGCATAGAGTGAAAATCTTGGGATCCCCCAATTTGAATTCCCTCTACCAAACCATAAAAGAGCTAAGAAGACATAATCTAAATCCCATAGTGAGGTTCTCTCATCATCATCTCAAACAACTTCATTCATTCCATCCATTTCATAACAAAATCAACCACCCACCTCACAACTCCAGATCGCGGTTTACACAGGTACTGAAGCACAAGCCTCCTCTAATCACCTTCTTTGAACATCTTCCTCAACACAGATACCTACGATGGCTCAAAACCCTCCAAGGTCACGGAAAAATCTAGGAGTTGTACGGATGGAAGGACCCTTATATCAATTTCTAGCCCATCTATAAAAATTGTTACCAAAGTTCAATCCTGATGATGGCCTACCAGCTGAGGAACACATAAACAATTTTATGTTGTCCATAAACCTAAATGAAGTGGTGGAAGAAGATGCATTTGTAATATTATTTACCTTACAAGGATCAGCAGGATCATGATACTTTTCATTACCATAAGGTTCTATTAATAGTTGGGATTCCTTTCAAGAGAAGTTCCTAACCAAGGTCAGAGATGATAGATCAATGGCTACTTTTATCAATGATCTCTCTAAATTGAAAGACAAACCTATAGAACTGATAAAAGACTTCAATTCTCGTTTCAATAAGTTATTGAATAAAACTCCAACGACATCTGAGCCCAGGGATGAAGTTCAAAATGAATGGTACATTTTTTCTCTCCCTTAAAACACAATTATTTTCGTTGATAGAGTTGCCAAACCAACTTTGACAGAAAACATGAAAGAAGCCATAACTGTAGAAAAACGAATTCTAGCCTTAGATAAGAAAAATGCATTAGAAGAACACAAATTGAATAAAGTGACTTTTAGAGATGAAACCAAGAAAAAACCACCTAAATATACTTTTGATCTTAAAGTTTTACAAAAAGTCCTTAAAACTATGTCTAATGAAATGGTTGATATCAAGAAATAGGTAGTAAAGACTTCCTCAAAGAAACCTTTTAGACCATACAAAAGAAATCCCCCCTATGATACTTAGCCTCCAAGCACCATATCAAATGTTGAATTGGATGTCGACAAAGATGAAGTCTCAACAGCTGAAGAACAAACAGATGATGAAGAGGTAGTCGAGTTACAAGGAATGTGGGATTTTATCCTGCCCAATGAAGAAACGCGAGAAGGATTACCTGTTGCAACCAGGAGTAGAAGCCCTGCTGATTTAACACAAACAAATTCAAAGAAGAAGGTATCAATTCCAACTCCCAAAGAAAAATCAATAGGTAAGAAATCTTCGTCTAAATCCACTCAAACCGCTCCTCCTCAATCAATGGCGCCACCTCTAGCTAAAACCCTGATAGTGTCTGATGAGATGGAATATAACATAGTGGAAGATATGAAGAAGACTAGGGAGAACATTTCCTTTCACGAGCTTAGCAAGCTTAAACATCAGCAAAAGCTATTACTCAAAGAATGTTAGGGTCCAACCCTACCCCCTTATTTATGTAATAGGGTCGAGTCATAGTTATAGTTAGTTAAAGAGTCAATAAAGCCATATTAATAATTGTAAGTGGTTGACCCGCATTTAAAGAAGGGACCACAGTTAATTGCAAATGGGCCATGGTATTAGATAGATGGTATTAATAAGAACCATGGTATTGACCCATGGTATTGCATGTATGAATCCTATATAAAGGATAGAGACTCCCCTTGAGGAGCATCATGTCTTATTTTGTAATTGAGCCCAACTTTATTGGAGGTTGCACCCTCAAAGAGGCAAGTGAACATTGCTTTCCTTTCTGAATAATAAAATACATGCTGTTATTTCTTATTGTTTTGTGTTCTAGGTATATTTCTTCGCATACTTGGTATTATGGTATCTTCTCGCAGGTCAACAGCATAACAAGTGGTATTAGAGCACTTTCCAGGGTAAGTGGGATCTCCATTTTTAGCAGATTTTTGTTGGCCTAGAGACATATTCCAGCGTCTTTAAACCACAGAATCTGTTGTTGAGCGCATAAACGTGCGGATTTGGGGAGGCATGCATGGAGGAAATACAAGAAGTGGTCACGCTTGTTGGACTCCCTTGTAACCCTTGTGGGTACCCCTTTGAGTAGTAGTGCATTAGATAGAACCACACATGGACTGTCTTCCAAGTACCCTTTGGATATATCAGAAGCCCCCCATAGATAAAATGTCAGCTGTCTTGCTGCTATAGTACATTGAGAACATCACTCGGGGAGATTAGTAATGCGTATGATAGGGTAGTCGGGTTGTACGGCTAATGGTACGGTTGATCCTCCTTGGTTAGTTCCCTAAAAGATTGGGCTGAGTACTACTGTCAGACCCTTATGTATATTGCGATTTGTAGCACTTAACAGTCCTTAAGACCATAGTTCCCTTGTCTCTCTCTAGATCACGCATCATCTTTGCTAGATCAGTTATAGCAGGTTGGGTTTTTTCACAGCCGCAACAATCAGTTCTGCCATTTAGATCTCTTAGATCTTCCTTCAGATCTATCAGATCCACCAATCAGATCTATTAGATCCACCATTCAGATATAGCAGTTTGTGTTCTGTAGCAGTCACAACAATTAGATCCGCCATTCAGATCTAGTAGTAGGGATTCGATCACTGCCACATTCCTACTCATACTCTGTGATCTAAATTGGATCCGTAAAGAATGATTAATAGAGCCATGGTTGTACTAGGTCAGGGCAGACTTCAAAGAATTTAAAACTGCGATAAAAAACACCTCTAAACCAGTGGCAGTGGCAGCCAGCGACCAGGACCTTGGTCAAAGCGCACTAACCGAGGCCCATGGAGACTGTGCAGGAGGTGAAATTAGCCCCTGGGAGGCCCGGATTGGGAAACAGAGGGAGTTTTTGATGCGCAATTGCGCTCACTGGGCGAGAACCCTCAAAATGGAGAAGCCCTGAGCACTCGGTCACATGGGAGTTAGGAAAACCATGGGACAAAAGGCTAAATGGTAAAGGTAGGAACTGATCCAAAATCGGTGGTATTGATCGGGGGCATCCATGGGCGACAAACAATTTTGATGAAAAAGGAGCAATTTCACTCAGTCCCTGATGCATGGCAAGTGGAGGAGAGAGAAAACCGCCACTCATCGCACGCTAATGGTCGATCTAGTCAACTGCGTGGGACGAGCGAATGGTGTCGGATCTGGGGGCTCCAGATCTAACGGCTAAGATCGCGCCCGATGGAGAAGACAAAATTGACAAAGGGTTAAGCCGTGATTTAGAAGAACTTGAGATCTTCTTTAACTACCAAGGTGGGGGAAGACTCATTCCACGAGGTAATCGAAGAAACGAACTGACGAAGTAGGCTGGCGTGGTTTATAGGAGGACAAGTGGCCACTCCCTGTGAGTTTGATGATGACGCCGAGAATATGGAACTCCAAGCACAGCTGCAAGCAGGCGATCTGACGAAGGTGGAAGAGGAACCGAACCGCCATGAGCTCGAATGGCTTTAAAGCCATGTATAGACCAGACAGAGGGAATGAGTTGGGAACCGAAAGACGAAACACCAAAGACCGAAGACAGAGAAGAGAAGAACCAGTAAGGCAAAAAGCAAAAAGAAGACAGAAGGGCCGAGCTAACCAAAGGCAACGTCGAGCACCATAGATCTTGAGAGATTCAAGCCATCCCTGAGAGGATATGTTAGACCGAAGAGGTCGAAGAGCTGGTGAAGAAAAGAGTCTGTGTAGTCTAGTGGTTTGGGGAATCCAAGAACCACCCTGCCAAGCCAATCTGTTTCGGGAGACTCATATTGAGCTCCTTCATTGTAATTCTCTGCTTCAAGACACAATAAAAGAAGGCCACCACTGAAAGCGGACCGGAGATGTAGCCCTGGAGGATAGTATGAACTCCTTATTAATTTATTGTGTTCTTATATTTGCTTGCTGTAGTTCTCTACTGTTTTCCATTTTTAAGTGTCCATGTATTTGCAATTTGATCGATCTATTGCTTAAATAACTTAGACACACCAGTACATGAGTCTGTAATACCTTCATTTAATAATTCTTAACTGAGGTCACCCATTGGGTCATTATCAAATCAAGTAGTATCAGAGCTCTAGGTTGTAAGGTTAGACAAGCTTGTGTTGGTTTAGCTTTTGAATGTTCACTAGATCAAAGCTCAAATTAGGAGAAGGAGAGCTGGTCGAAACTAATCTTCATACTGGGAGAGTCTATCCTTAGAAGACAATGTCAGAGGAAGGTTCTGTGGGGCCATACCCTCAATTCATAAAGAGTTTCCTAGCTATAAAGTCTATGGTAGAAGAAATGTATAGGGACTTTAGAAAGCATAAGGATGAAGATTCATCAGGTTCTAAACAAGACAAAGAAGAAGATGAGTCTCATTCTCATGACCACTCAAAAGGAAAAGGGAAAGAGGAAAAATTTCTCTCACCTCCTAATAGCCCTGTGCATAATAAGAATGCATCTTTGATTAAGATAGATGTTAAATTCGATTTGCCTATATATGATGGAGAGGTAAATGCCAAAAATTTGGACAATTGGATTAGACAAATTGATGTGTATTGCAGAGTACAGAACATCGATTCAGACAAGAGAAAAATTCAGCTAGCAAGCCTACGCCTAGGAGGCACTGCCTTGGTTTGGTGGGAAGGCAAAACCCAAGCTGACATGAAAAGACATGGTAAGACTATCTCTGTCTAGAGTGACTTTGTTTCTATAATCAAGAAGCAGTTCTATCCATTGGCCTACATGCAACAAGCCATGATGAGTTGGAAAACTCTTCGGCAGTTGAAAGGGCAAAGTGTGCAAGGGTACACTCAAGAATTTAGAAAGAGAGCATTGATTCTGGGGATCTCATTAGACTCACTAGAGACTCTTTTGAGGTACATTGGTGGTCTACACAGCTACATGAGGCATACCATCCCCATGTTTAATCCCACTAGTATAGATGAGGTATCTATACAAGCTACTCATCTAGAAGCTAGAGGAAAGAATGGAAATCCAGAAGTTGGGGGACCATCCCAACCCACTGCAAGCAAGATCAAGGAGAAAATAAAGCAGAAGTGGAAAGCAAGGAAGGCTAACATTGCATAGAAAGGTAAAGCTTCATGCACTCATTGTAAAATGGAGGGGCATGATGATGAGCACTGTTGGATTCTGCAGCTAGAGCTGAGACCTAAGAAGTCTGAGGGCAAGAAGAAGAAGACTGCTGTAGCTATTCAGAAGGATTTGGGGTTAGAATTGGGAGATGAAACAATCATTGCAACCACAAGTATGAAAAGTAAGAATTCTGAAGCATCTACCAGTAATTCTGCTCAAATTATTATTGATGAAGAGCATGAGAGAAAAAGACATGAGCTTTTCCATATTCGAGTTGTTTCCAAACATCAAAAGATTGATACTTTGTTTGATAGTGGTTCACAAGTAAATTTGATTTCTGAAGTAATTGTAAATAAATTGGGATTAGCAACTACACCTCAAAAGAAACCATATCCCTTAGGATGGTTAATGATAAAGCACAACTACAAGTGACTAGACAGTGCAAACTCAAGTTTTCTTTTGGGTCAGCATTTGTAGATGAGGTTGAGTTAGACATAATTCCTTTGGAGATGTGTGGAATTGTTTTAGGAAGTCCTTACTTGTATGATAGAAAAACTATTTTCTATAGAGCTGAGAACAAGTATCGACTTGTTAAAGATGGAATCGAATACTTTGTAAGAGCTCATAAGCTCAAGAATAATTATAGTCTCATAAACTCAGGGCAAATGAAAAGAATGATAAATTCATGCAAACAATTCTTACTAATGGTTGTAAAGGAAAAGAAACTTGATGAAACCAATGTATTTGAGGGATGTAATGCTAGGCAGCAAGCTGGTATAGAAAATATTGTTTCAGAGTATGATGTTTCGTTTCAGGAACCTAAAGGTTTGCCACCCAAAAAGGAAATAGTACATTATATTGTTTTGTAGCAAGATGTCCCATTGCCTAACATTGGAATGTACAAGTTGTATACTTTAGAGAATGCTGAAATCAAGAAGCAGGTGCAAGAGTTGCTTGAGAGGGGGTTTATCAGGCCTAGCACATCACCATGTGGGTCACCAATCATTTTGGTGAGAAAGAAAGATGGCTCGTGGAGAATGTGCATTGACTACCGAGCACTAAATGAGATAACAATAAAAAATTGTTATCCCCTTCCTTGCATAGATGATCTTTTAGATCAATTGAAGAAAGCTGTTTATTTCACCAAACTGGACTTGCACAGTGGATACCATCAGGTCAGAGTTGCAGAGCAAGATGCATGGAAGACTGCTTTCAAAACAAAGCAGTGATTGTATGAGTGACTGGTTATGCCTTTTGGCTTGACTAATGCCCCTGCTACTTTCATGAGATTAATGAATGATGTACTCAGACCTTTTCTTGATGATTTCGTTATTGTGTATCTAGATGACATTCTGATTTTTAGTAAAACATGGGAGGAACACTTAAAGAATGTTAAGCAGACATTATATGTTTTGAAAAGAGAAAAACTTTATGTTAAACTCTCAAAATGTGAATTTGGCAAAGCATCTCTAAATTATTTGGGTCATATAGTAGGGGGGTGGTGAATTGAAAATAGATCCATCTAAAGTGGCAATCATTGTAAACTGGCCTAAACCAAAGTTTGCTACAGAAGTAAGAAACTTCTTAGGAGCAGCACAGTATTGGAGGAAGTTTATCTCTAACTTTTCCTCAATTGCAGCTCCCTTACATGCTTTGACAGGATTGAACAAGGTGTTTCAGTGGGGAGGCAAACATCAGAAAGCCTTCAACACCTTGAAAGAAAAGATTAGTACAACACCAGTACTAGCACTACCTGATCTACAAAGAACATTTGAGATCCAAACAGATGCTAGTGACTATGCCATGGGAGTAGTGTTGACACAGCACGATAAACCCATATGTTATCATTCTGAGACTTTTAATCCTGCAGTAGTTAAGTATCCTACATATGATAAAGAATTGTATGCATTAGTTCAGTGTGTGAAAAAGTGGAAACATTACTTAATGGGCAAAGAGATAGTAATACATACTGGTCATCAGCCACTTCAATATCTACACTCCCAAACTAAGTTGCAACAATCAAGACATTATAGGTGGATGGGCTTTCTACAACAGTTTCATTTAGTCATTAGATATAAAAAGGGCATACATAAAAAAGTTGCAGACATGTTATCTAGACCCATTATAAATGCATCTTCTATACTTAAGCATAATTCTATACTACATGAGAGTTACATTGAACAATATTATCAAGATTTAGACTTTAAAGATGTATATGCAACTTTGAGTCAAGGCAAAAGAGTAGAAGAATTGGATTATCATATGAAGGACCGACTCTTATATCATTGTGGGAAACTCTGCATTCCATAAATAGAGAGAGTAAAGATAATCAGAGAGGCACATACTTCTCTGATATTAGGTCACTTTGGGGTAAGTAAAACAGTTGTACAGCTGCAAAGATTTTGTTATTGGCCGAAAATGAATGAGACAATTTCTAGATATGTAAGAGGGTGTACTATGTGCGCTAAAAGCAAGCCCAACAATAGAAAACTAGGCTTGTACACTCCATTACCAGTTCCTTCTCATCCTTGGGAAATTGTTTCCATGGATTTTGTTGGAGGATTTCCTAAATCTAGGAAATGTCATGATTATCTGTAAGAGGTTGTTGATAGGTTCAGCAAAATGTGTATGTTGATACCTTGTAATAAGCAGATTACAGCTGAACAAACTACAAAACTGTTCTTTGAACATGTATGGGTTCATTTTGGGTTACACAGTTCTATTGTATTTGATCGAGACACTTGATTTGTGGGGAATTTTTGGTCTAGTCTATGGGAGCTGATGGAATCCGAAATGAAGAAAAGCATATCTTTTCATCCACAAACCGATGGCCAGACAAAAGTAGTTAATAGGACAGTGATCCAGTTACTTAGAGGATATTGCAGAAAACATCCCAAGCTTTGGGATGAACATTTGTGTTATGTGCAACATGCTTACAACAGAGTAAAACAATCTTCTACACAAAGATCTCCTTTTGAGACCTGTTTTGGTTTCACACCAAGGCCTCCTTTGGATTTTTTTCTTTCGTAAAGATACCACAGTTGATGGACACAATGATGTGGACAAGGCAACTAGGTTCATTGAACAGATCCAGGAGATCCACTAGGCAGTACAGGAACCACTGGAAAAGAGCCAAGCCAAATACAAGGCAAGGCATGATAAACATTGGATGGAGTATAGTTTCCAAGTTGGTGACCAGGTTTGGCTGTATATCAACAAGGATAGGATGCAAGGTGAAGGTAAAAAGCTAAATCCTATCTGGTATGGACCTTTTAGGATACTTGAGAAGATTGGTGAAAATGATTTTCACCTTGATCTACCAGCTTACATGCACGTCTACTCAGTCGTAAATGCAGATTGCTTGAGATTGTTTGAACCTTCAATGATTAAGGATCCTGAAGAGCAAAGTCAATTGCCTTCTGCTGATGACCTGCTAACTGAATATCTGAATGAATTGCAGGAAGACACAGTCTTGGATAGAAAGGTGAGGATAACATGCAAAGGAGATGTTGAGTACCTCAGAATTGGACTCAAAGGTTCAAAGCCGAGCAGTGCAAAATGGATTGAGATTAGACAAGTGAGACAACATTACCCTCACTTAGTCGATGCTTGAAAGAAAAACCAACTTTTGGTGGTCCAAAAGCTTTTAAGTGGGAAGGTCGTGATCCGAATTGGATCCATAAAGAATGATTAACAGAGCCATGACTGCACCAAGTCAGGACAGACTTCAAAGAATTTAAAACAGCGATAAAAAACACCTCTAAACCAGTGGCAGTGGCAGCCAGCGTGGAACGACGAGGACCTCGGTCAAATCGCGCTAACCGAGGCCCATGGAGACTGCATGGGAGGTGAAATTATCCCCTGGGAGGCCCAGATCAGGAAACAGGGGGAGTTTTTGAATCGCGCATCGCTGGGCGAAAACCCTCAAAATGGAGAAGCCCCAAGCACTTGGTCACGTGGGAGCCAGGAAAACTGTGGGACAGAAGGTTAAGCACTAAAGGCGGGACTTGCTCCAAAACCAACGGTATTGATCGAGGGCATCCATGGGCAACAAACAATTTTGATGAAAAAGGAGTAATTCCACTCAGTGCCTGATGCGTGGCAAGCGGAGGAGAGAGAAAACCACCGCTCATCACACGCTAATGGTCAAGCTACTCAACCGTGTAGGACAAGCGAATGGCATTGGATCTGGGGCTCCAGATCTAATGGCTGAGATCATGCCCAATGGAGAAGATGAAATTGACAGAGGGTTATGCTGCGATTTAGAAGAACTTGAGATCCGCTTTGACTGCCAAGGTGGCGGAAGACTCATTCCATGATGTAACCGAAGAAATGCACTGACGAAGCAGGCTGACACGGTTTACAGGAGGACAAGTGGCCGCTCCCTGTGAGTCTGATGATGATGCCGAGAACAGGGAACTCCAAGCGCAGCTGCAAACAGGTGATCCGACGAAGATGGAAGAGGAACCGAACCGCCACGAGCTCGAATGGCTTTAAAGCCATGTATAGACCAGATAGAGGGAATGAGTCGGGAACTAAAAGACGGAACATTGAAGACCGAAGACAGAGAAGAGAAGAACCAGTAAGGCAAAAAGAAAAAAGAAGATAGAAGGGCCGAGCTGACCAAAGGCAGCGTCGAGCACTAGAGAGCTTGAGAGATTTAAGCCATCCCTGAGAGGATCTGTCAGACCGGAGAGGTTGAAGAGATGGTAAGTAAAAGAGTCTGTGTACTCTAGTGGTTTGGGGAATCCAAGAACCACCCTACCAAGCCAATCTGTTTTAGGAGACTCATATTGAGCTCCTTCATTGTAATTCTCTGCTTCAAGACACAATAAAAGAATGCCACCACTGAAAGTTGGATTGGAGATGTAGCCCTAGAGGATAGGGTGAACTCCTTATTAATTTCTTGTGTTCTTCTATTTGCTTACTGTAGTTCTCTGTTGTTTTCCATTTTTAAGTGTCTATGTATTTGCAATCTGATCGATCCATTTCTTAAATAACTTAGACACACCAGTACATGAGTCTGTAATACCTTCATTTAATAATTCTTAACTAAGGTCACTCATTGGGTGATTATCAGATCACTCTGTAGTTGAGGGTTTTGCCAACTGATCTAACTATTTGTGTGGCTCTTATACCTGGATGTGATTCTCGCAGGACGTTGGACAAAATTAACTTTTCTGGGAATTGGCTACTGCAGTATTCCTGAGTGAGAAGTAAAACTCCTTGAGGAGTAAAAAAAAAACAAAAAATCGAGTACTATTCTCGGACCATTACGTATATTGCGATCTATAGCACCTGACACTCCTTGAGACCATAGTTCCCTTGTTTCTGTCTTGATCATGTATCATCTTTTCTAGATTAGATCTAGCAGGTTGGGTTCTGTCGTAGCCGCAACAATCAGTTTTTCGATTCAGATCTCTCAGATCCGCCATTCAGATCTATCAGATCCACCAATCAGACCTATCGAATCCACCATTCAGATCTAGCAGTTTGGGTTCTAAAGCAGTCACAACAATCAGATCCGCCATTTAGATCTAGCAGTAGGGGTTCAATCACTGCCACATTCCTACTCATACTCTGTAGTTGAGGGTTTCACTGACAGATTTGACTATTTGTGTGGCTCTTATACCTAGGCGTGATTCTCGTAGGACATTAGGCAGAATTAACTTTGCTGGGAATTGGCTACTGCAATATTCCTAAGCGAGGAGTAAAATTCCTTTCGGAGAAAAAATAAAAATAAAAAAAAAAGTAAATAAAAAAAAAATAAAAAAAAATTGAGTACTAATGTCGGACCCTTATGTATATTGCGATCTGTAGCACCTGACACTCCTTGAGACCATAGTTCCCTTGTCTCTCTCTAGATCACGCATCGTCTTTTCTAGATCAGATCTAGCATGTTGGGTTCTGTCACAACTGCAACAATTAGTTCCGCCATTCAGATATCTCAAATCTGCTATTTAGATCTATCAGATCCACTAATCAAATATATCAAATCCACCATTCAAATCTAGCAGTTTGGGTTCTGTAGCAGTTGCAACAATCAGATCTGCTATTCAGATCTAGCAGTAGGGGTTCGATTACTGCCACATTCCTACTCATACTCTGTAGTTGAGGGCTTCACTGACAGATCTGGCTATTTGTGCGGCACCTATACCTAGGCGTGATTCTCGCATGACATTGGGTAGAATTAACTTTTCTAGGAATCGGCTACTGTAATATTCCTAAGCGAGGAGTAAAACTCCTTTTGGAGTAAAAAAAAATAATAATAAAAAAATAAAATAAAAAAATTGAGTACTACTGTCAGACCCTTATGTATATTCCGATCTATAGCCCGTGACACTCCTTAAGACCTTAGTTCTCTTGTCTCTCTCTAGATCATGCATCATCTTTGCTAGATCAGATCTAGCAGGTTGGGTTCTATCATAGCTGCAACAATTAGTTCCACCATTCAGGTCTCTCAGATCCTCTAATCAGATCTATCAGATCCGCCATTCAGATCTAGCAGTTTGGGTTCAGTAATAGTCACAACAATCATGTCTAGCAGCAGGGGTTTGATCACTGCCACATTGCTACTCATACTCTGCAATTGAGGGTTTCGCCGATAGATCTGACTATTTATGTGGCTCCTATACCTGGGCGTGATCCTTTCAGGACATTGGGCAGAATTAACTTTTCTGGGAATTAGCTACTGTAGTATTCCTAAGCGAGGAGGAAAACTCCTTTCGGAGTAGGAAAAAAAAATGAGTACTCCTGTTGGACCCTTATGTATATTGCGATCTGTAGCACCTAACACTCCTTGAGACCATAGTTCCCTTGTCTCTCTCTAGATCACGTAGCATGTTTTCCAGATCAGATCTAGTAGGTTGGGTTTTGTCACAGCCGCAACAATCAGTTTTTCCATTCAAATCTCTCAGATATGCCATTTAGATCTATCATATCCACCAATCAGATCTATCAGGTCCAAAATTCAGATCTAGTAGTTTGGGTTCTATAGCAGTAGCAACAATCAGATCCACCATTCAAATCTAGCAACCGGGGTTCGATCACTGCCAGATTTCTACTCATACTCTGCAGTTTAGGGTTTCATCAACAGATCTGACTATTTGTGTGGCTCCTATACCTGGGCGTGATTCTTGCAAGACATTGGGCAGAATTAACTTTTTTGGTAATCGACTACTACAATATTCCTAAGCAAGGAGTAAAACTACTTGAGGAGTAAAAAAAAATAAAAAAAATCGAGTACTACTATCAGACCCTTATGTATTTTGCAATTTGTAGAAACTGACACTCCTTGAGACTATAGTTCACTTGTCTCTCTCTAGATCACACATCATCTTTGCCAGATCAGATCTAGTAGGTTGGGTTTTGTTGTAGCTGCAACAACTAGTTCTATCATTCAGATCTCTCAGATCCTCCATTTAGATCTAGCAGCAGGGTTTCGATCACTGGCACATTCCTACTCATACTCTGCAGTTGAGGTTTCGCCGATAGATCTGACTATTTATGTGGCTCCTATACTTGGGCATGATTCTTGTAGGACATTGGGCATAATTAAATTTTCTGGGAATCGGCTACTGCAATATTCCTAAGCAAGGAGTAAAACTCCTTTGGGAGTAAAACGCCTTTGGGATTAAAAAAAAAAAAATTACTTGTTAGTGTCAAAATTTCTAGTGGTCCCAATTTTTTTTCACAGTAACGATAAGTGCACCGGATCGGTGCATGGTACAAATGAGAGCTCAAGCTATGGCCAATGAGAATATCAACACCCTTGAACAAAAGTTGGAGGCATTAACAAAGCAGATCCAGACCTTAACTGACACAATCACAAAGGGCAAGTTGAGGGCGTAATCAGAGGCATATGATTTTAATGAAAACCTTGAGGGTAAGTCTAGCCATTCTCTTCACTTATATGGAAACCACCAATAGTCCCAGCTTCGACCACCCAAGCTAAACATGTATAAATTTGATGGCTCTCATCCGGCCATATGGCTAGCACAAATGGAGCAATATTCCACATTGAATCACATGATAGATGATGCGACTAAGCTATGTGTGGGAAGTCTGTACTTGGTCCAAGAAAGATGGCAATGGTGGTAATGGCATCAACGCTGTTATGTAATGCCACTGACTTGGAAGATATTGTCAAAAGCCCTTTCTGATTGCTTTGACCATGAATCTAACTTTTTGGGTTGTCTTACTAAGCTCCGACAGACATGCACAATGCAAGAATATATTAAAGCCTTTGAAGCATTAGCCTTCCACATAGGAGTTCTAGCAGATGAATTCTACTTGGAATGTTTTATCAGTGGTTTCAAAGACGCCATACAAGCCCACGTCCGACTACAACACCCAGTCTCATGGCTGGCAACTTGCAAGATAGCTCATGAAGTAGAACACGTGTTAGCGGCCCAGTCGACTCGTCCAAATTTCATAGCCAAGGGATGCCCCACCCAAGCTCCAAGCACTACCCAAACACTTAAGGTTCAAAAGGTGTCACCAGCAGAAATGGCGGAAAGAAGAAAGCAAGGATTGTGTTACTACTGCGATGAGAAATACTCCCCGGGGCATAAATGCAAGGAACCCAAATTCTTTCAAATTGATGCTACTGATCACAGTTCATTTGAGGAAGCCCCACCATTTTAGGGACCCGAGGAGGAAGATGAGGACAACCAGTCGGACAATGAGCTCCCAAATACACCTAAAGAACCAGTTATCTCGCTTCATGCTTTGGCAGGAATTTCTTCTCCCCAAACTCTCAAAATCAGAGGTTTTATTAAGCATCGCCCTGTAGTAGTCTTGATTGATAGTGGAAGTACACATAACTTTATCCATCAAAGAGTCGCTAAAGCAGTGCATTATTTTGTCAGAGCAGTCTCTAATTTCCAGGTCCAGATTGTTGATGGGGGGACAATGAAATGTGAAGGCCGCTGTGAAAATATCAAACTTCAAATGGGGGATTATCACCTAAAGAGCCACATGTTTGCCATCAACATGGGTGGGTGTGACATTGTCTTGGGTGCTGAATGGCTCTGCACACTTGGCCCAATCACAATGGATTTCCAGGAGTTATATATGAGCTTCAAGTAGAATAACCACACACATACCCTCTGTGGATTCCAGGCAGGTGCTCCTTCTATCATTAACTCGCATAGGATGGAAAAATTGTTAGAAAAGGGCCACCATGGAGTTATAGCCCAATTTAATGCCATCCAGGTCTTCGAACCCACTTCTCTTCATATTCATCCTGAGATGCAACAGGACTTAAACAACCATCTGCAGGTCTTTGAAAAGCCTCATGAGCTTTCACCCTCGAGAGGGGAACATGATCTAGCATTACTTTGGTCCCAAGGGCACAACCACCAAATGTGTGCCCATATAGATATCCTTTCACCCAAAATAATGAAATTGAAAAAGTCATCAAGGAACTCTTGGAAGCCAGTGTCATTCGTCCTAGCATTAGTCCTTATTCATCGCCTGTGGTCATGGTGCTCAAGAAAGATGGGGAATGGCGTATGTGTCCCGACTTTAGGGCCCTCAACAAGCTTATGGTTAAAGATAAATTTCCCATCCCAGTTGTTGATGATTTGTTGGATGAACTAATTGGGGCTCAATTCTTTACTAAGCTCGACCTTCGCTTGAGCTATCACCAAATTCACATGAAAGAAGTAGACATTCCAAATACTGCTTTTCGAACTCATGAAGGCCATTATGAATTCCTGGTCATGCCATTTGGTCTCTGTAATGCCCCATCCACTTTTTAGAGCCTCATGAATCACCTGCTCAAACCATATCTCAAAAAATTGTCCTTGTTTTCTTTTATGACATCCTCATCTACAACCTCACCTGGGAAAAACATCTTCAACATGTAGATCTACTCTTGCAACTGCTCCGGAAGCATAAATTATTTGTCAAATTGTCTAAGTGCTCTTTTGGCATGGAAGAATTTGATTATTTAGGCCACATTGTGGGGCGTGAAGGTGTCAGGGTGGATCCCAAAAAGATCCATGCCATGCAGGATTGGCCTTAACCAAAGACCTTGAAGAGCTTGAGAGGATTTTTGGGTCTCTCCGGCTACTATTGCAAATTTGTCTGCAATTATGGTCACATTGCTAGACCCCTCACTCACCTTCTCAACAAAAATTCATTCCTCTGGAATGATGAAGCGCAACAGGCATTTATAGCTCTCAAACATGCCATGTGTTCCACTCCCATATTGGCACTACCCGACTTCACAAAATCTTTTGTGATTGAATGTGATGCTTCAGGTATTAGTATTGGGGTTGTCTTAATGTAGGAAGGTTGAACCTTGGCCTTCACTAGCCAACAACTAAGTGGGAAAAATCTGGGACAATCTACCTATGAGAAGGAGATGATGGCCATCTTATAGGCAGTGGATACCTGGTGACCATACTTATTGGGGCGGCGTTTCCAAATCCGCACAGACCATCAAAGCATTAAATATTTTTTGGAGCAACACCTACCCTCACCACAAAAAAATAAATGGCTAGCCAAAATGTTGGGATATGATTAAGAGATAATTTACAAGAAAGGCTGAGAAAATGTCGTAGCGGATACTTTATCATGCCAATTTGAGGAGGAAAGCACCCTACTAGCAATCTCTCTTCCCATTCCAAAGTGGATTGAAGAGGCTCGCAAGGAATGGTTTTCACATCCTTTGCTCTCCCAACTCATTAATAAATTGCAGGCAGATCCAAATTCCACAACAGGCTACTCTTGGTAGGATGAGATTCTTCGCTACAAGGACAAAGTAGTGATATCACCAACATCCACCCTTAAAAGTCACATTTTGGCAGAGTTGCACTCATCTCCCACTGCAGGCCATTCAGGCTTTCAGAAGACTTATGCTCGCACTTGGCGTTCATTCTTTTGGACAAGCATGAAAAAGGAAATTCTTACTTTTGTAGCTGAGTGTGATGTGTGTCAGCGCCACAAAGGAGAAACATTCAAATCCCCAGGCACAGTACAACCATTTCCCGTCCCTGCCTCAACTTGGACGAAGGTTTCTATGGATTTCATTGCGGGTCTTCTGAAGTCAGGCAACAAGTTAGTCATCATGGTGGTTGTGGACATACTTTCTAATTATGCTCATTTTTGTGCCCTACCCCACCCTTTTACACCAGCTTTGGTGGCTCAATCTTTCATGGACCAGATCTTCAAATTTCATGGCATGCCCACTTCCATTGTGTCTGATCGTGACCTGATCTTCACCAGTAAATTTTGGTAGGAACTCTTCAGGCTACAAGCTACCCAACTAGAACTCAGTACTTCCTATCATCCCCAAACTGATGGTGAAACTGAAGCAATCAACAAATGTCTGGAGACCTACCTCAGGTGTTTCACTTCAAAAAAACAACATCTATGGGTATAGTGGTTACCTCTAGCCGAATGGTGGTATAATACTAACTATCACGCCACCACCAAAATGACTCCATATGAAGCAGTTTATGGTCAACTCCCTCCTTCACCTACTTCTTATATCTAGGGATGCTCGAAGGTACAAGCAGTGGATCAACTCCTATAGAACCATGCAACCATGCTGGCCCACCTTAAAGAGAATCTCCATCAAGCTCAAAATCGCATGAAGCAACAGGCAGACCAACATCGTTCATAGCGCAAATTTCAAGAAGGGGATCAGGTATTCTGGAGGCTGCAACCATATAAGAAAACATCACTCAAAGACAAGGGTTGTCAGAAATTATCTCCAAAATTCTGCGGATTGTATCAAATACTTCAGCGCATCGGAGAAGTAGCCTACAAGCTAGCCTTGCCACCCACTGCAAAAATCCATCCCGTCTTCCATGTCTCATTCCTCAAGAAAGTGGCGGGGAACCATTGCAAAATTCAAACCAGTCTACCGGAATTGGATGAAGAAGGTTCAATCTGGTTCCAACTTGAACAAGTTCTTGACACGCGAGAACGACACCTACACGACTGAACGATCAAGGAAGTCCTCGTCAAGTGAAAAGACACCTCTCCAAAAGATGCGAGTTGGGAACCAACCACTGTTCTTCAGCAGTTTCCGCAGCTTCAGCCTTGAGGAAAACCCTATTTTTATGGGGGAGGACATGTTAGGGTCCAACCCTAACCCCCTTATTTATGTAATAGGGTCAAGTCATAGTTATAATTAGTTAAAGAGTCAATAAAGCCCATATTAATAATTGTAAGTGGTTGATCCACATTTAAAGAAGGGACCACAATTAGTTGCAAATGAGCCATGGTATTAGATAGATGGTATTAATAAGAACCATGTTACTGACCCATGGTATTGCATGTATGAATCCTATATAAAGGATAGAGACTCCCTTGAGGAGCGTCGTGTCTTATTTTGTAACTGAGCCCAACTCTATTGGAGGTTTCCCCCTCGAAGAGGCAAGTGAACATTGCTTCCCTTTCTGAATAATAAAATACATTCTGTTATTTCTTATTGTTCTGTATTCTGGGTATATTTCTTCGCATACTTGGTATTCTGATATCTTCTCACAGGTCAAGAGCATAACAGTACAACAAGAATGAAAATGGAGGATCATAAATATGTCTACAAGGCCTTCTATAGGATGGAACATATGGTAGATATAATGTATGATATTATGAGGAGAAAATGGCAAAAGAGGAACAAGAGAAAGAGAGAGAAAAGGACAATGCTCCATCTCCATCTTCGGGAGAATATACTTCTTATTAATCTTATGCTCATCATTCAAGTGAAGAGATCAATGAGAGCCTTCAAGCAAAGAATGTTGAATTAAAGAGACTTCTACAAGAAGAAGAAGATGAGGAGAATATATTTTAACTTTAATTACGAGCCATGGTAGAGGCCATGGAAAAGTTGAAGTGCATCACCTGCTTGAGAATCAATAACTGAGATAAACAATGTTGATAGTTCTTCAGTTTCATTTTCACTTGTTGTTATTTATGTTTGAAGTATTGAGGTACCCATTTTAGGATTGGGGTACATTGAAGGAGAATACTCGAAGGCACTAGAAGCAATGGGTCTTTCAGGTGCATAATCCAATCCATTTTCGAAATCATCAAGGAAAGATAATGATGTGAACATCACAATGTTCCCATGAAGGTGCACATTGTAGAGGAAGATCTAAGACAAGCTGTCATTGCCAAGATCGCACCAGAGACAACCAAACGAGGTATAAAAAGTCTCAGTATTTTAATGTTCATTTTGATTACAAGAATACTGTTAATGATGAGTAGAAATCATGGCATAGAAAACCATGTAGTTTTTGTGGCTTGTATAACCATTTTTTGCCAAGTGTTGGGAAAGAATGACAACAAGAAATAGGACAAGAAATGAAAGGCCTTCTCCACATTAGGGAAGAAAGAAGGTTAAGCAGGTCTAGAGGAAGAATAATTTTTGTATTCATTGCAACATAGATGGAAATCAAAGAGCCACATGTTGGAGGCTCCATCCAAAGCAACATATCAAGAAATACAAAGTGCTTGTGAAGGAACTAGACAATGAAGTTGTTCAACAAACGAATCAACTACAGGGAAATGACCCATTCACTTTTTTGAGTGAGAGATTGTTTATTGGATATAGTAGCTTGAGAAAGGCCACATTTTGTAAATCACATGTTGTGAAATGTTTCTAAAAGTGATGAAGTGGTTTCCATCACTTTTGAAAATGACATAGTGTTGGAAATTTGGAGAAATCGATGCTCCCCATGTGTTTTGTGACATGGACTAATCACCTCTCGTGGATCCTTATCTTTGGCAATGCGATCATTGAATAATAGCTGGGGGTTTTCGTCTAACAAAAATAGTGAGTCCCAACAAGTGGTATCAAAACGTAGGTCACAAGTTTGATACACAATTAGTTCGTGTTGGGGGGTGGATATTGTTGGACATTAGATAAACCAATGGTACCCATGTGTTTAACGACATGGAATAACCACATCTCATGGATCCTTATCTTTGGTGATGTGATATTTGACTAATACCTGCAGGTTTTGGTCTAACAACAATCATGATTCCAAACACATAGTGATATTTTGGCCATTTTAGTTGATATAGCTAGGGTATTGGCTTCTATTATTATTCTGATGTAAACTTGACTAAAGAGTGTGTTATAAACTCTTGGCAAGTATGGGGTTTGCTTGGGACATGTTTGGTCTTTTAATTGAACATGTATTTTTCAAGATATTGATCCATAAACTGTTATGGATATTCCACTTGATAGTTCGTCACAACATATCTAATAATATTATATTAAAACTATGAAAATTCTACACTATAACAATTTTATTTAATTTCTAGATTTGTAGATTTCACTATAATTAGTGCATGCATGCAAATGGAAATTATGCAGAAAAGTAGAGAATGATAAAATAAGTTGTCACACACACAAGACATAAGATATGCTCTCTGGGAAACCCTTTTGGGAGGAAACCCAGTTGGAAGGTGAGGCCACTTCACTCTCTTTCTCTGTCTAGAAATATGGCTGCATGTAAAAAGAAGAAATGTATGTGGCCCGTGGGTTGCTACAGTGCACAAATCCTCTCAATGTGCTCTAACTCCTATCTCTCTTGGCTATCTTTGCTTAGTTATGGAATAAATTCTCTTAAAATAATGGAATGCCTCTTTCTCCTAGTGGCCCGGTTATAACAAAACTTGATAACGTACTAGTGGTTAAATTTGATAACATCAACCCTTAACTAGATTTACAAAATAGACTCTTGTAGATTCTTTCACATCAAAAACACGTGGCTAGTCCATGTTTCATGAATAATGGGCGGTGATGTGGCATCCTCTCGAACTATAGGTGTGAAAACAGGAAGGTCATCTTTTGAGTGGCATAAATTTTACATACATACTTCGATTGACACGCTTCTTGCATTGTTGGAAAGGTCTATGTGTATAGAATACCGTGAAAATGTAAAGTGTTTCATGTACATGTAGATGGATCTATTTGATCTTCTCTATACAATTTTCAGCCCTCAAATCATCTCTTGTAAGATCTTCCCTCACTCCTCCTTGCGGTCCATATGCAATATCCAAACATGAAGGTGGAAAATATCTAAAACATGTCTCAAATGGGGACTTTCCTATTGAAGTGTGGACTACTCTGTTATAAGAATGTTGTATATATACCATATTTTCATCCTAGGTCTTCAGATGCTTCTGGTTGTATCCCTCAATAGCTGCACCAAATTCATGTTGACTACTTCTGTCTGCCCATCTGTCTATGGATGGAATGTTGTAGATCTCTTCAACTTTGTGTCCATATTCTCCCACAATGTAGTCCATAATTCACTGAGAACACTTGTTTCCCTATGTGAAATGATGCTCCTTGGTATCCCAAAGTGCACCTAGATCTTTCCAAAGAACAAGTTTGCTAATTCTTGTCTGCCGATGGTCTTTTTACGGGGAATCATAACACACGTCTTGCTGAACCTATTAACTACCACGAACATGTAGTCATGTCCCTTCATATTTGTTGGTAAACCTCCCAAAAATTCCATGGAAATTATTTCCCAAGGATGAGTAAGTACAAGTAGAGGATGATACAAACCTTGTTTCTTGTCTCTAGGCTTGTTGGTACAACAAAGAACACATCCTCTTATGAGCCTAATTACCTGCTCTTGCATCTTGGGCCAATACACATACCTATGCAAGTTAGCCACGATCTTTCTTACACCAAAGTTCCCTACAACCTTGGAGGTGTGAGCCTCTCTAATCAGTTGGAAACACTCACCTTTAGGAACACATAACTTATCCAACATGTAGAGTAACCCATCATGGAGATGGTAGTCAATGGTGTTGTTGCCATTGTGCACATAAATCTGACTCTACAATTGCTGATACACCTCCTTGAAGTCCTCATCTTCTAAATATGGCTCTTTATATGCATCATGAGTGAATGGATCCATGTTCATAAGAGTCCCCAAAGCTGTAATCTTTGATGTGGGTGATATTGAAAGCATATCGACCAATTTGTTTTTGTTTCCCTTCTTATACTTGATCACCAAATGAAACTGTTGTAAAAAACCCATCCACTTGTAATGTTTGGTCTGCTGTAGCTTACTCTAGGCCTGCAAGTACTATAACGGATGGTGATATGTATGGATTAATGTCTCCTTTCCCATCAGATAGTGCTTCCACTTCTTCACAACTTGCACCATGGCATAAAGATCCTTATTTTAGGTAGGGTAGTTAAGATTTTCTCCATGAAATACTTCATAATGGTAGTAGAAAAACCTTCTACCTAGCATCAAGACAACTCCCATAACATACCCACTCGCATCTATCTCCACTTCAAAGGGTTGATGCAAGTTTGGTAATGCCAGAAACTGTGCTTGACTGATGTTCTTCTTTAGCTCCTCGAAAGCCTTCTGCTAACCTTTTCCCCATTGGAAACACTTGCCACTTTCTATTATGGTGTTGAGCGGTGCTGCTATCGCCGAAAATGAGGCTATGAATTTCCTCAAGTACTATGCTTCCCCAATGAAGGTCCTGGCCTCATAAACATTAGTAGGCACTAACCATTTCATGATGGCCTCCATCTTGGAAGGATCTATCTTCAACTCTCCTCCACTGATCACATACCCTAGATACACCAAATACTTTTGCGCAAACTAACACTTCTTGAGATTTGCTAGCGGCTAGTGCTTCTTCAATGTTTCTAGCACATGCATCAACTGTGACATATGCTCCTCCGAGGTAGAACTATATACAAATATATAATCCAAATAGACAATAAAAAATGAATCTATAAAAGGGCGTAGTACATCATTCATTAGTCTCATAAATGTAGTGGGGGCATTACATAGGCCAAATGGCATAACTAACCACTCATACACACCTTTCCTGGTTTTGAAGTTGGTCTTCCATGTATCTTCTTCTTTGACTCGAACCTGGTGATATCGAGACTTCAAGTCCAACTTGGAGAAATACTTTGCTTGTTGCAACTGATCTAGAAGATCGTCTATCCTAGGCAGGGGGTATCTGTTCTTGAGCACGATTTTATTCAATGCCTTGCAATCTATACATATCTACCAAGTCCCATCCTTATTTGGAATAATGATGATGGGTGACCCACATGGTGGCATACTCGATTGAATGACACCCTGTTCTAGCAGCGTCTGCAACTTTTTGTTCACCTCACTTTCTTCTATAATAGACTGCTTGTACAACCCAATATTTGGAAATGGGGAGTCTAGAAATAGTTGGATCTCGTGCTCCACTTCTCTCTTAAGTGGTAAGCCTTTAGGCTCTCAGAACACATCCTTATATGCGTATAAAAGATCCTCCAATTGTTGTTTCTATTTATTAGTACATACCTCTTGGGATGCCTTGCCTCTTATTGACCCCTCTTTAGACTTAATTTATCTTAAAAACAACAAAACATACTTCTTGCTGGAACTGATCAATTTGTTGGCTTGGTTAGCACTTACCAGTGATTTTTTCGACTTTCCTTTATGCGCATTGATGATGAACGATTTTCCATCCTTGATGAGCCGATACTTGCTAGATATCCTCATGAATATTTCATCATGCATGTACATGTGGACTCCCAAACATGACTCCACATACATCAAGGGGAACCACATCCAGATCTACTTCATCAATAAAATCAAAATTGGTAGAAAATATAATTTTGCACTGTTTTATTACCTTCAACCCTTCATCCTTATTTAGTCCCGGTAAATATGGTTTTAGATGATCATGAAATTCCAGCTCCAACTTCTTGACAAACTCTACTGTAATGAGATTTTCCTGTGATCCTAAGTCAAACAAAGCATCAATCTTTGTCTTCTTGACTTGTATCTTTATATGCCAAGAGTTTGGTCATTTTTTTCTCTTACTATTTTTGAAGGCTACTCAGATTCACCTCCTTCTGTACTAATGTACATATGATCTTCTCATCCACATCCGAGCTTCTTTCAACTTGGTTGCTTAAATTAGTGGCCATGAGATTCTTCTTCTTATTATCTTTCTTCTTGTTATTCGGGTTTAGCTCTGGATGCAAATTCCAACACTCCTCCTCTATATGGCCATCAATGTTGTAGTGGTTGCTAAGATATTTTCACTGGTGTGCTATGGCTGTCATATTTTTATATTTCCCCCTTTTTTTCTTCTTCTTCCCCTCCTTATAAGCTTCCTATTTCTCCTTCTGTTTCAATCCATTTGATTGCACTCTTTTCAGGCCTATGTTCTCTAGGTATTGTTCCTATACACAAGCCTCATCCACCGATTTGGGCTTGAACAACATCACTTGCTCATGCAAATGGTGGTGTAGACTCCCAAAATATTTGAGGAGTACATTTGGGTTCTTTGGAGAGATACCCAACATTATAGCCATATTTTTGAATTCTATGGTGTACTCCTACACGTTTTGGCCCGAATTTTTCCTGAAGTATTGCTACAAGATCCACTGGTCCTCCACGTACCCAGTGGGATAAAACTGTGACTTAATGAGGGTTTTGAAATCCTCCCACATAGTCACTAGAGGTTCTCCCTCCAACCTCAGGGCTTCCATGTGGCTCTCCCACCAAGTAAGTGCATGGCCCTCCAATTTCAACCACCTGAATGAGATATTTTTCCCTTCCTTGATCTGATGGATTCTCAAATAAATTTCCAGTTGTTGAAACCAATGGTTCAACCTCAGAGAATTGATGTCAGCGTGGTACAACTTGATATCGACTTTTGTTTCCATTTTGAACAGGGATTGATTCATGACACTCGAACTAGGTTGATATTTTCCTGGTTCTTTCTTCGGTTGGTTCTTCGTTTCTTCCCGATCTCCTGATCCCCCTTTTGATTTTTCCTCTGCATTCAAACCCCCATATTATTCTTAGGGACGCCATGAGGAGATTTACATTGCAGTTTATATCCACGACTTGTTGTTTGAGCCACAAAAACCTCACCTTTGCAAGATCATGAGTTTTGTTTACAGATTCGTTGACCATGATTAGGGTTTTACAATTTTCAGCCCCACCGATCTAGATCCCCTACACATGTCCACAAATACCCAAAGAAACCTTCTATGATACCAAATGGTCTGTAAACTGCTGTGGATATTCCACTGGATAGTTCATCACAATAGATCTAACAATATTATATTAAAACTCTAAAAATTCTTCACTATTACAATTTTATATAATTTCTAGATCTATAGATTTTACTGTTATTAGTGCATGCACGCAAATGGAAATTATGCAGAAAAGTAGAGAATGATAAAATAAGCTCTCACACACACAAGACACAAGATATTCTCTCTAGGAAACCCTTCCAGGAGAAAACCTAATTGCAAGTTGAGGCCACTTCACTCTCTTTCTCTGTTTGGAAATATGGCTATAGGTACAAAAAAGTAACGCTTGTGGCCCGTTGGTTTCTACAATGCATAGATACGCTCTGTGTGCTCTAACTCCTATCTCTCTTGGCTATGTTTTCTCAACTATGGAACATATTCTCTCGAAAGAATGAAATGAATCTTCCTCTTAGTGGCCTGGTTATAACACAACCCGATAGCCTACTAGTGGTTAAGTTTGACTACATCAACTCTTAAATAGAGTTACAAAATAGACTCTTCTAGAGTCTTTTACATCACAAAAACATGGATAACCCCTTTTCCATGAATAATGAGAGTTGGCGCGACATCCTCCTGAATTATAGGTGTGAAAACAGGAAGGTCAACTTCTGAGTGGCATAAATTTTACATACAAACTTTGATTGAAACGTTTCTTGAACCGTTGGAGAGGTCTCTATGTGTATAATAGCATGAAAAGTTGATACAATAAATAAATATTTTTTTACCCTGAAAAAATGTCATTTGATGCCTCAAAACACTCTCAGAGGGTTTCATACCCCATTTCGCCAAACTGGGTCATGTCGGTAAAGACGGTCTCGTGAGTTGATTCCTTAAAAAATTGCACTCCAAATGCATTGATATGGATAAAAAAACAATATAATGATCTAATTCAGATTAGATGTACTACAGGTTTTCATAAGAGTACATGTGTTAGTTCAACACTTATGGCTTCGAAGAACAAAGGTGAAGGAGAAGGAAGTGTGGCCTATTAGGACACTTATTGTGTAGACAAGAGAGTACAACAAATTGCAGTTAATGTTCATGATTTTGGAGGACCAAAAGCTCCTCACCGGGGATGAATGATCTAGGTGGTTCTAGAAAGGCTCAAAATAATTTTTCTTAGATTTATTCGGAATGAGGACTAGTTCGAAGAGCTCATCGTCGATTCCAACGTCATAGATGAAACTGAAATCCAAGTCCATATGAGAAATTTATTACAGTTTGAAGTTTGCACCAAACATAAAAAAAAGAAAAAAAGAAAAAAAAAAAAGTCAACTAGAGAGTGCCACATGACACTCTCATAGGCTACCACATGGCAGCCTAATCAACAGACCAGGTGGACCACAACAAGTGATGTGGCAATATCACAAGTCGACACATGGCATGTAGGTGATAAAAGCAGAATATGATATGGACCAATGAGAGCATGCCACATGACCCAATCACATTGTGCCACATGACACCTCAAATTAGGCCCAAGTGGCCTTGGCATGGTGCAACCTACATTTTTTTCTTATTCTCATGGTTTGGGGAGTCGTTAGAATATGGTCATACGTATACCATATATTGTGTGGTTTGAAAACTATATTAAAACCAAAATTTGGTTTTAAAACTATATTAAAACCAAAATTGAGAGTATATGGGTTTTGACCCAAAACCTCCCTAACAACAAGTAACTTAATATGACTATGCCAACCATTGTGCCAACCACACAATTTATCTTGTTCACCCTCACACTTTGTTATAAAATTCCATTCAAATGGTTCAAAGGGAACCATGGAGAATACATGAGATATGAAGGCATAAACAGGGCAATGAAGACATGAATCTCAAAAAGATTCTAGGAATATTTTTAGAGCATATGTTAGGGAATATTTCAAGGAATATTCTCTATGAGGATTCTTTGAGGAAACTTTAAGATTCTTTAGGGGTTGATTTTTTACGGTGTTAGAATTATGTCAAGTTTATACTGAAACAAATTGGATTTTTGCTAAGAGTCGAATGGCATAATCCATTTCTTCATTTGAGTAGCAAGATTTTTCCTGGTGTCCATAATCTTTGAGGAATCTTTGAGATTCATGGGGAGCCCATATTTCACTGAGACAAAAAGGGGTCGAGTTTACAATCACTTTTCATGAATTTTCGTTAGGAATTCAATCGTGCAGTCTGTTTCTTCAGCAGAGGTGTGCTTTTTCAGGCCATCCTCGAAAGTGGTTGTATATGATGCATTGAGGCCATGTCTTTGGTGGGCCACAGTATTGCAGCAATACTGTTGCAACTCCTGGGACTCCCTTCTTTAATTTTATAAACCCGATAGTTTGTAACAAACTTGGAAGCGACGATGCTGTATGCACAAGTACTAGCTCTTGCCACTGCTGTCACTTGGTCAGCTGGCACAAGTCCACTAGGGGCTTAAGCCAACTTCTATGAGCTCTGAGAAGAAGATTTTTAACTGATGGATGAAAGCTAACTCAAAGGAAGCTAATCTACTTGCAGAAAGAAACTGAAAAGCTAAAAGGAAATGCAAACCCTAGGAAACCCTAATTTTACCAACTAGCCCTACTGATGCGAAAAAGAGGATGCAAGCTACTGAAAGAGATGCCATTAACTTCTAGGAAGGTAAAATGCATGTGTTTAAGTTATCACTATCTGAAGAAAACATCTTTTTGTATTTTTGACTAAGTGGTCAGAATTATCATGCAGGTGTTTTCACTGTTTTTGACTGTGCAGAGGTGGATCCGTGAGAGAAAATGCTTGCAGGAGGTTGGGAAGGTTCAGAGAGGGCCTAAGGGGTCCCTAGCACCCTTCCAGAGAGTTTCACGAAGTTTGGCTATCAAGAAACCACTTTCGTGAGCTTCTACAGGAAGTGTGCAGGGGTTTTGCAGGATGTTCTGGAATTTCTACAGGATGTCTGTAATTTTCTACAGGATGTTCAAAAATGGGATTTTGGAGGATGGATGGAGGGATAAAGATGAAGGAGTGGGTATGGAGGTGAGATAATGGTGTCAGGAGGTCCAGGCCTTAGGGAATGGAGCAGAAGAGTGGCGAGGATGGTTGGATTTTTTCAAGGCGGAGTGGAGCAATGTTGTACAAAAATATGGGAATTAGGGCAAAGTGACCAAATGGCAAACGTGAGGCAAGAATCCAGGTTGGAGGATGGAGCAAATGGGATTGATGGAGTACAGGTGGATGGAGAGGTATTACAGGCGCTCTGCAAGTTATTTTTCGAATTTGACAAATGAAGACTTGGAAAATCAAGAACCTAATTACTTTGACCTAATCTGACCTAGATAACAGCAAAGGAAATGAACATAAGTCTATTTGCAGCGAAATCATATGAAGAAACTATGCAACTGAGCAATCATGAACCTAAGCATGCAACCACAACTGATATCAACTTCAGAAAATGAAAATCTAACACTAATAATTGCATGGTGGAGCAAAGATAGTGTTTTTGTTGGCAGCAATGTCACCTTTGTCCCAGCTCACGATCCCACTGAGGGAGAGGTGAGATTAGAGGTGCTTGATGGCCTTTTTCTGAAGTTCTTCCCTGTTATTAATCTATCAACTAAATATGAACATGAAAAGCCTATCTAATCATCAAACACAATCTAAATAATGAAACACGATTTAAATCTAAATAGCAGATTTTATTCTAAGAATGCAGCAAAAACACATATAGGTAGACAAAGGAGGTACTGGGCACTTGAGATGGGCCCAACCCCAAGAGCTACAGCCTCCTAAGAGAGATTAGAGCTAGTGCAAAGCTGGATTCATCTTTATTGATCAAAAGAATAGTTACATTCAAAAACTGTCCACAAGGAAAAGCTTGAAAATGTGGTGAAATGCAGAGCTAATCTACTGCCTAAACAATGACTAAAATCGAACTACAAACTAGCTAACTTATGCCTACAAAATGACTAACTGAAATGAGGCCCTAAGCCCTCTTATTTATACAAATTGAGGACCCCAACAACCCTCCTAAACTTTAGGAACTCGACTGCCAAAACTTGCAGTTAACAACACTTTACTAGCCCTTGCTTGGCTGCCCTTGTGATAATTGATTTGGTGGCCCTTGAATTCCGAGCTGATGGTGGATAATTCGAGGTAAGGGCCCATAAATGAAGGGGACACCTTCCTACAAATCCTCTCCACGAATTTGGCTACCAAGTGCTCATTTAAACCTTTGATTTTGTCTCCAAATTGACAAAAAAGGCTGCATAAAGCACACATTAGACTTGTTGGCATAATGACTAACCCAATTCAGTCTATTAGCATAAATATAATAAAAAACATGCAATAAACTAATGAGAATGGTAGATTAAGTCGAATTAGGAGGCTAAATGAGCCCATATAATTATCCATTTTTGGGGCTCATCATCACCCCCCTACTGAAAGGGTTGTTCATCCTCTGAGAAACTAATCTATCTCTTCATCTTTGATGGCCCTCGTGGCCTCCCTGTCATGCCAAGCTTCTGAAGTGATGTCCTCTTCTCGGTCATGAAACCATGCTTTTCTCCCTACTTCTTCCCACTGCCTGTGCTCCTTTTGTTGTAGCAGTTTTGTTAGCGCCTCAACCTTAGCCTACAACTTGTCCTCTCTTTGCTATTCATCAGATGTTTCCTTGTCTTTCCTTCTTCCTGTGATTGTTTGGCCACTTTTTCCTCCAATTTCTTGGTCTCTCTTAGCTTAGCCCGAGTTTCCTGTAGAGAATTCTCAGCTTCCTGTAGAACTGTCTTGGAGTCCATCATCTTAATTCTCTCTCTCTCTAGGTGAAGGATTTTGGCTTCCTCATTCATAGATGATGGATATCTTTGAAGAAGACTCTTCCTTTTGTTTAGTTGTGGTGTCCTCAATGTAATTGGCTCCTTTGACTGTGGCTGGGGTCTGCCAGCTTTTATCCACATGCTCCTTCTTGCCTTAAAGTACATGGAAGGCTCCATTTTTCGCTTCCCTTTTTGCTGTGGAGATGTGCTTAAGGTAGCCAGCAAAACTTCTACCTCCCTGGCCAAAATCTCGGGTGACTTCTCCTTTCGTTGCTTTGTTTCCATACTTCCTGTAGAAAGTCCTGTGTCGACTGTTTTCAGGCTTCTTCTAGAAACTGTTTTCGGACTTCTTGTAGAAACTATTTTCAGACTTCCTGTAGAAACTATTTTAAGACTGTTTGGCTGGATGTGGCTTTCCTTTTAATTCATGTTTGGTTGCCTTGGTTGTGCCCTCGTTTGTTTGGACTTTTTTAGTCCTCTTTGCTCTATTTTGCAATCTTTTTTCCGGGGTGTTTGTGCCATTGTTCCTCCCATAGTTTTAGGCTTAGCAATTTGTCCCATTTCTCCTTTTCCTCTCTGCTCTTGCTGTGCTCGAGTGTCTTGTATTTCTTCATTATTGGTTTTCTCACCTTTTTCAATGTCTTCTTTCTTCCTCACTGCTGGATGGGGTGATATTTTTGGCCAAAACTCTGATATTGTCATCCCGAGACATGTTTCGGAAGATTTCCCATGATATGGGGACAATGTAGGTGTGCAGGGCATCTTCTACTAATAATTTGATGAGCCCATGATGGGCCAACTTCCTTCATTCATTTTTGTGGCACATTCACTTAATGACTGCAAAGGGAAATAGGGAATGCTTAACTTCTTTTCTGGAGGTGAATCAATTCCATGTCTAAGTTCACACAACAACCTAAAATGATAACCATGGATAATCTTGAATTATGAATCCCCCCTGGCATGGTGAGAGTGCTCTCTTTTTATTATGCTTTGGTCAGAAAAGGAAATGTTGTTTATGGTTTCCCCCTGGACTCAAGGAAGAATTCCTCGGCTACTTGATATCAATGAACAACAATTCCCTGGTTTCAAGACTTTTGCTGACCAAATACTCGGCTGTCCGTGTATAAAAGGAAGACTTAGGTTTCCATAGACAGGGCACAGAGCTCAATTTTCATCCCTAGCACACATATAGCCATATAAATTTGAATTCTTCATGCACAGGTTAGCCCTCACAGTGCTTTACCTTTTCTACAGGAGAATTTTTTTATCGGGAACTGTGGAGGAGAATGTCGACGCAGAACTGACTGAGAAATTCGGTGCAACACACAATCACACTGCTATTTTTGACTTACAGGCAGACTTGTCTCTAATTTTCCTACTCCAGACACTTCGATTCACCACCTTTCAAAATATATCATGCATGGAAGAGTGTTTTCGAGCCTACCTTTCTTAGAAATCCAAATTTGACGAAGGAAAACTCAGGTTTCTCTGTTCCAGAAGGTTGTGCCGTACTTCCTGTAGAAGACCCCCCCCGGTTCTTGTAGAATGCCACAGCGCCTTTGAGCAAGCCCGATACACAGTAGAATCTTGTAGACAGGTAGAAAAACCAGTGAAGGACGACTAGTTAATCATTTTGTGGAAGCGGAGGATCCATACTTCAGTTGAGGATGTTGCAAGTGCCAATGAACAACAAGTGGTGTTTCAACCAAGCATTTTTAATTGTGGCGTGATTCGTGATGAGGGAGTGAAGTAGCCAGGCGTACGTGGCCACATGCAGACTATAGTGCTATCATGAAACTTCATGTTTTCTACCTGTAATTACTTCCATCAATTGCACTGAGGTTTAAATGGTCACCATTGCCTGTTTCCAGATTTCCTCTTGAGATGGTTGAGCACACGTGTTGTATTCACCCACTGAGCATTGTCTAGACTGGATGAGGGTGGCCAGTTAGATGGCCACTCATTTTTTTAACCACAGCCATTTCATTGTTCACGCAGTTTTCAACTTACATTAATGCAATCAGAGGAACGAGTTTAGTCACATACCTGGAAGTCGAATGTGGTTGCTGTGAGGTGCTGTGGCCTTTCCTTCTGCTGCATGCGTTTGTTTCTGTGGTTGCATGCTGGCTTGGTTGCTGATTCATGGCTATTTTTCTTGTGCAGGTATCCTCTGGCCGGATCTAAGCTGCAAGAATTTGTTTCCACGTTCAGATCTACCCCCTCAAGCTGCTGATGCTGAATTTTTCCAAGACAACAACTTGTTTTCTCCATTGCTCCCGAACGATAGATCGGATCGATCTGAAACTTTTTGAGCATGTTTCTATCATCATTATGCACCTCCCAGAGAGAAATAGTGATCAATGGATGCACAGATTTCGAGAAAAATGGAGAATGGCTGAAGATTACAGAGGCCAATTTCTCGAAAACCGTGCATTGGAATCGGCTAAAACTACTTGGGTAGGTTACTATTGCCCATATGCATCTCCCCATGAAACAAGTTTTTAAACGGATGCACAAATATGGAGAAAATGCAAAAATGGCTGAAGGTGATGGAGGCTAATTTATTGGAAACTGTGTACCAGAATTAGCTGAAATTGCTCGGGCATGTTGCCATCATCCCTATACAACTCGACATGTAATAGTTTTGTAAATGGATGCACAGTTTTCAAGTTAGGTCAAAAACAAATTTCAGCACTATGTATTTTTGCTTCCAAGCATTCTGCAGTTTTTTTTGCACGGTAAGAAAAAATGAGCTTGGGCTGTGATGCAGGCATGGAAATAATGGAGGAGTTTGAAGATTGCAGGAGGACTTATGAACCCTTTAGGAAGCTATCATGTTCACTAAACTACCTTTTTGAAATCCATTTCTGGCTTCCTTCAATTTCTACAGGAACTTCTTGTAGAACACACAATTTTTAAGAAAGAAGCACGATGAGGTGGAAAAAAAATGATGGTGAGGGGTGAGGGATGGAAACATGGATGCTTGCAGGCCTAACCAACAGATTCCAACTATTAGGTTTCATTTTAAAATTTAATTTGGTTCGTTCGAAGGTTCTACATGATGTTTCTTGTAGAAATTCAGAACTGCCTGTAGAAACACCTGGAACTTCCTATAGAAAAGCCTGGAACTTCCTGTAGAAAACCCAATCTTGAACTGAATGTGACCAAATCCTAGGAGAGGTGAGTGGCCATGGAGGGAGTGTCTGAAGGGATGTCCTGGAGCCTGGTATGGACTCCTGTCCTCGTTTTTCGCACCCCTCTTTTCCTGCAATGTATTCACTGCGACCTGCAATTTTTCACAGAGATTAGTCCTATTTTTTTTTTGTTTTTGGTTTTTTTTTTTGAAAACAACTAGGGCGCCTCATGGAGGTTTTCACCCTAATTGCTTGCCCTGGGCGCCTCCAAGGGAGGTTTTCACCCAAGGATCTTATTCTCTTTTTCTTTTTCTCTTTCTTTTCTCCTTTTTTTTTCTTCTTTTTTCCCAACCCATTGACTGCCTCATGGAGGTTTTCAATCAATGAGCCAATTTAATGCGCCTCCGAGGAGGTTTTCACCTTAGATTTTTATTTTCTTCTCATTTTCATCTTTTTTTTCTACCCTACCCTACTTAAAAAGCAAAATCATTTTCAAGTATAAGAATACTTCCAATGGAGCCATGTGCACATCGAGATTAGAGACAAAATGATGTGGAGGCTTGAAATGCATGCTTTAACAGCTATCTGGATTTCAAAGACCAAATGATTTGACTTTGAAGGGATCAAGCATAACTGAGGAAGAGAGTACTGCTGTAACTTAGTGACCGTCTGGAACCATATCTCAATATAGCTCTGATATCCTTGGTCCTTTTGCTGATCTGGATCATTCTCCATATCTTCTTCTATCATGACCTTCACATCTTCCTCTTTTTGCTGAGTTTTCTCTGGAATACATGGAGGATTTGATGGTAACCATGAGGGAACTCTCTCGATCTCTGATTCTGATGTCTTCTCTTCATCAAGTGCATCCCATGGTTCTTTGCTCTTCTCTTTTGCATCTTCTTCTGCTGGATGTGGTCCTTCAATACTGTCAATATTATTTCTATTTTGCAATACTCTTCCTGAGCTATGGTGAGGATCATTGAGCTCAAGAGGAGTCATTTGGACATGTTGTGCCTCAGCTTTGCAATTGGGTTGAGCTATTCCAGTGTGCAGGTTTAGAAATGGTGGTATGGGTAGTTGAGTGGGGGTGTATATTTGAGATGGATGCGGATGGGGTTGTGGTTGGGCAGGTGGTGGAGGCAAATGAGCGGGCGGAGATTTTTACTGGGGCCTCCAACCCTAATGAGGTGCATTTCACTGAGGTTGTGGCTGAGCATAAGAGTGAGACAAATGAGCAGCTAGTTGAGCATGATATTGAGGAGGATACGACCAAGGAGGGGGTGTGAACCAGGAAGGATGAGTAGGGGGACCCCAAGAAGGCATGGAAGTGGCTTGATAGGGGTCATAATAGGTCTGGAATGTCTCTTGCATTCCCTCCTGGTAGGTTCTCGGTCCATGTGACCTCCTTTGGTTCATGAAATAGAGCGATTCAGTGACTCCTTTGGCCCTTTGATATGCAGCTTTAAGCCCGGGCAAGGAAGGGAACTGATTCGTAGGATGATATTCTTCACAGACGAAATACACTTCTATGGAGTGCAATGGACATGCGTTCTTAGGATGCTTTCTAGTGCACCTGGGACAAAAGATGACCAAAGCCCTCTTGGCTTCCTCTTGCTTCCTTTGGATCTGTAAGGTATCTAGTTGCATGGCAAGAAACTGCCTCATATCACTCTTGAAATCTTCCATCTGATTTGCAAATTCGTTTTTGGATAAGGTACTGCTCCCAACATTTCTACTTGTAGCCATTTACTCCAGAGGAATTTTTTCTTCTTCTTCTCCCCTAGAGGTTCTTCAAATATGTCTTGCTATCAACCTAGGGGTTCTTTAATCACATCCATCGAAGAAGAGAGAAGGTTGGCTGTGTCAAGCAGTGGGGGTGTTGTGCAATCATTTTTCTGAATTATCTCTACTCCTACAAGGCATGAAAGAAAATCTTTTTGGTTGATTTTTGTTTTTTTTTTCTACTTGTATCTGCAAAACTGAAATAGATTGAACTGCAACTAACTATCTTGCTGAAATGAAAATGCGGAATTGAAAGGAAAGCAGGAAATGACTAATTTATTTTGCTGAAATGAAATTGCAGGAATGAAATGCTAAGTTACACTTGCAGAATTGAAATGCTAATCTACGCTTGTAGAATTGAAATTCTAATCTACGCTTGCAAAAATGAAATTGCGGTATTGAAATGCTAATCTATGAAAGAAAGAAATGTCTACTCTACTTTTGCGGAAACGAAATTTCAGAATGGAAATGAAATAAACTACTTAGCATAAGATTGTAGTAGAAAATAGAAGAAAAGCAGCAATCACCAATACTATGACACCCCGACAACGATGCCAAAAAGAATGGTGGGCCCCAGTATTGCAGCAATAATGCTACAACTCCTGGGACTCCCTTCTTTAATTTTATCAACCCGATAGTTCGTAACAAACTTGGAAGCGACAGTGCTGTATGCACAAGTACTAGCTCTTGCCGCAACTGTCACTTGGTCAGCTGGCACAAGTCCATTAGGGGCTTAAGCCAACTTCTATGAGCTCCGAGAAGAAGCTTTTTAATTGATGGATGAAAGCTAACTCAAAGGAAGCTAATCTACTTGCAGAAAGAAACTGAAAAGCTGAAAAGAAATGCAAACCCTAGCAAACCCTAATTTTACCAGCTAGCCCTACTGATGCGAAAAAGAGGATGCAAGCTACTGAAAGAGATGCCATTGACTTATTGGAAGGTAAAATGCATGTGTCTAAGTTATCACTATTTGAAGAAAACATCTTTTTGTATTTTTGACTAAGTTGTCAGAATGATCATGTAGGTGCTTTCACTGTTTTTGACTGTGTATAGGTGGATCGGTGAGAGAAAATGCTTGCAAGAGGTTGGGAAGGTTCAGAGAGGGCCTAAGGGGTCCCTAACACCCTTCTAGAGAGTTTCATAAAGTTTGGCTATCAAGAAACCACTTTCATGAGCTTCTACAGGAAGTCTGCAGGGGTTCTACAGGATGTTCTAGAATTTCTACAGGATGTCTGTAATTTTCTACAGGATGTTCAGAAATGGGATTTTTGGGGATGGATGGAGGGAGAAAGATGAAGGAGTGGGTATGGAGAAGAGATAATGGTGTGAGGAGGTCCAGGCCTTGGGTAATGGAGCTGAAGAGTGGCGAGGATGGTTGGATTTGTTTAAGGCGGAGTGGAGCAATGCTGCACAAAAATATGGGAATTAAGGCAAAGTGAGAAAATGGAAAATGTGAGGCAAGAATCCAGGTTGGAGGATGGAGCAGATGGGATTGATGGAGTACATGTGGATGGAGAGGTATTACAGGCGCTCTGCAAGTTATTTTTCGAATTTGACAAATGAAGACTTGGAAAATCAAGAACCTAATTACTTTGACCTAATCTGACCTAGATAACAGCAAAGGAAATGAACAGAAGTCTATTTGCAGCGAAATCATATGAAGTAACTATGAAACTGATCAATCATGAACCTAAGCATGCAACCACAACTAATATCAACTTCGGCAAATGAAAATCTGACACTAATAATTGCATGGTGGAGCAAAGACAATGTTTTTGTTGGCAGCAATGTCACCTTTGTCCCAGCTCACGATCCCACTGAGGGAGAGGTGAGATCAGAGGTGCTTGATGGCCTTTTTCTGAATTTCTTCCTTGTTATTAATCTATCAACTAAATCTGAACATGAAAATCCTATCTAATCATCAAACACAATCTAAATAAAGAAACAAGATTTAAATCTAAATAACAGATTTTATTCTAAGAATGCAGCAAAAACACATAAAGGTAAACAAAGGAGGTACTAGGCACTTGAGATGGGCCCAACCCCAAGAGCTACAACCTCCTAAGAGAGATTAGAGTTTGTGCAAAGCTGGATTCATCTTTATTGATTAAAAGAATAGGTACATTCCAAAAATTGTCCACAAGGTAATGCTTGAAAATGTGGTGAAATGCAGAGCTAATCTACTGCCTAAAAAATGACTAAAATCGAACTACAAACTAGCTAACTTCTGCCTACAAAATGACTAACTGAAATGAGGTCCTAAGCCCTCTTATTTTTCCAAATTGAGGACCCCAACAACCCTCCTAAACTTTAGGAACTCGGTTGCCAAAACTTGTAGTTAACAACACTTTACTAGCCCTTGCTCGGCTGCCCTTGTGATAATTGATTTGGTGGCCCTTGAACTCCGAGCTGATGGTGGATAATTCGATGTAAGGGCCCAGAAATGAAGGGGACACGTTCCTACAAATCCTCTCCACGAATTTGGCTGCCAAGTGCTCATTTAAACCTTTGATTTTGTCTCCAAATTGACCAAAAAGGCTACATAAAGCACACATCAGACTTGTTGGCATAATGACTAACCCAATTCACTCTATTAGCATAAATATAATAAAAAACATGCAATAAACTAATGAGAATGGTGGATTAAGTCGAATTAGGAGGCTAAATGAGCCCATATAATTATCCATTTTTGGGGCTCATCAGTCTTATTTTTCTTTTTGCTGAGCTGATGATTTGAAGTTGAGATCCTTGTTTTTCATTTTGTTGGAGCATCCCTGTATGTTACTTCATGTGAGAGTTTAATGTTTTATCATGCTGGAGGAGAGTTTATATGAGTGAGATTTCTTATAGGAGAACATCTCATGGAGAGACATGCCACTTTAGTTAGGGGAGTTCTTCGTTGTATTGACAAATACTACATCATGTATTCATCATCATCTTGCAACATTTAATGAAGCGACCTCCCCACTCTTGACACCTGACTTGGAGATGTAGTCCACACTGAACAAACTACGTTATCAAGTTGTGTGTGTTATTCGATTTGCTGATTGTATTTATGTTTCATATTCTTTAAAGTATGCACATGTCATTTCTTCATACTCTTTCACATGCAATTCTGGTAACATCACATAAGTAAAAGATCTTAGTTAATTTTGGTAGCTGAGAGAATTCAGGTCAACAATCATATGGATGAATACACATAATTTACCAAGAGAATGCAAAATAATTCATTTATCATATGTTCATATTCTACTTTATATACAATGTGGCAATTTCAAGGAGATGAATAGACAAAGAGAAAAAGAAAAATTGTAATGACTAATGGGATTTTGTACACCATTACTTGTTGAGTTATCCATATTCACAAAATAACCTATGATGCATTGACACTTTTCATCTATGGAAAAATACACACATTAAAGTAGAAGAACAATACATAAGAAAGGATCAACTTATAAAATTGTGCCACTCAAACACTTTCTTGTGCGATGGAAATTTATGCATTCATAATGTAACACCAAATTATCATTTTAAGTATGTGAAGATGGATTATTATAATATGCATATGTGTCTTTCATTCCACGTGATTTGAAACCTCTAACTAGAGGTTAATTAAATTTGGATCAATTTGGTATAGCTCCTTTGAAGACAAGTCAAAATTAGTTTTTCTTAAATCTAAAATTGGAGTCTTTAAAGTGAAAAATATAGCTCCAAAAGTGATAATATGAGATTTCAAGTCTGTAAAGTTGGATTCAGTTTTTGCATTTCAAAAATCGATTTGGCATTTCTTGAATACAATATTGCCACTTTCATATTTGAATTTGGCACTTTTGAAAGTCGATATTATCACTTTAAAAACATGATTTGCATTTTTGAAAGCTAATGTTGACACTTTCATGATCTTATACTTTCATATTTGAATTCAACACTTTTGAAAGTAGATATTATCATTTTAAAAACATGATTTGCATTTTTGAAAGCTAATTTTGACACTTTCATGATCTTATTTTACAATTATTAACACTTTTAAATTTTGATTTTTCAAATGTTAATCCTATATTGTCACATCTATTCCACACTTTATAAACCCCAATTTTGCACTTAATTTTCAATCCCATTTTATATTTATCATTCAATTTAAAATGAATTACAAACACTCATCATTCATGTCTATCTCTATATATATAATATGAATATTTTCAATGTTCCATAGAATACTTTACATGGAATTATTCACAATAATTATGTTCTACATAATTATGAGTATTTGTAATTATATAAAAAAAATTATGGTACGATATATTAGTTCTGAGGTAGTTGTCCATAGTTGTGTTTCTACGATCACAAATACTATTAAATAGAATGTTTCAAAATATTTATCGAAACTATTTAATATTGAGCTCAATTTTATAATTGGATTTCTTATTATTGTGTTTCTTTTCATAAATCTCATATTAAATTTGACATAAAAATATTCCAATGGAATACACGCTTATCTCTCTATCTATAATTTTTTATTAGTTCATTTTTATTTCTATGGAAATACCATAAAAATACTGCTAAAAATATCTAACAAAAATGGATATAAAAAATCATAAAATTACATAAATCATATACCACATTGTGATACAAAAAATATTGGTAAAATGCATTAATTTTAAAAAGTAATTTCCTTGGCCTTTTCATGATACTTAGTGAATGAATGCTTTTATATATATGTAAGTTTTAAAGACATCAATGTTCATCTACATAGAAACACAATTAGTCATATCAACAAGGTCCTATAGCTAGCATTCCTGCCACTTAGTTTAAATATAGTTAAATTAGAGTAAAAACAAGGGCTACATTGTAGATATCTCACTTAGTTTAAATATAGTTAAACTAGAGTAAAAAACACAACCTTCATTATGGGTTTGAGAGAGATGTAATCATAATAATGGGCAAATTATAAACCTTAGTTTTAAATTTTATAATGGTAAAGCTATGAGTTTGATTGTATTAACCTTCAACTAATCATTATGCAATCTTAATAATGGGAAAATTATAAGCCTTAGTTTTAAATCTTATAATCGTAAAGCTATGAATTTGATTGTATTAACATTCAACTAATCATTTTTTTTTAAAGTTTGTTGTTAGCTAATATTTTTTTGACCAAATCATTTTACAAAATCACAAAGTCTTCGAAGTAGAATAATTATAATGTAAAATTATGATGTTGATATTGAAACATGTTTATTATTTCATTTGAGGTGGTAAAACCAAGTGTCTTGCATAGTTACAAAAATGTCTAAATTGGAGCATCCATATGTTAGTTATAATGTAGGATTGTCATATTATTTTTAAGCATTATTATTAATATTATAAGTAGTGAAAGGGTTAGTAACTTATGTTATGGGCTTATTCAATATGTAGAAAAGGATACTAAAAACTATTACAAGAAATTTGTTAAAAACTTCATGTGCCTTTTATTTTGAATATAATGGCAAGTCATGATTTATTTTAATATTTTTAACGAAAAACTTTTTCAAAAAATTAAATTTCCATAACTTATTTTCATATTTTACAAATAATTTATTAAATTTTAAAAACTAAATAATAATGTCAGTTAAAAAACTAATTCCCAAACATATTATTTAAATTTCTGAAAAATGTTAAAAATAAATTTATATTTAAAACTTATATAATATTAAATATTCAATTTTTTTTCTTATCTTCTTATAATAAGTAATTTATGGTATTTTTGAAGATAGTAAATGACCCATATTCGCTTGAATTTAAAAAAACTTTTATAAAACATAAATCCTTATTAAATAAAATATTTTTTTGGATCTATGTGTTAATAGTATTATTTTAATTATAAATTAGAATATTATTTAAAAAAAAACTAATATGAATAATTAATATATAAAATATACAAACATTATATATTAATCCTTAAAATCATCAAACTAGTCCAAGTCTACCAAACTTTCACCCCTTGTTACCGCTTCGTATTATGAAATTGACATTAAACACAGACGTATGGAGATGTATAAACTTCCTAATATCATTAATCCATTTTTATGATATTGATGATTAGATAATGATGATTTATATTTATATTAAATTTATTTAATTACTATAAATAATTACTATTATTATAAATGATAATTAATTATTATGAAACTTAAGAAACGTCACCGCCCCTTTGGTAAACATGAATACGAGACATTTTTATCAACAATAATACTCACTATAATATTTACTGTCATAATACACTATTATTTTGGCTAATTATTTTGGTTTCCGCTATAAACATTTTGACAGCATCGTGGTTTATATGAAAGGGTGGAGTTCACAAAAGCTTTCATGAAGGATCATTCTTCTAAATATTTTTTGGCAATACGGATGTGGCCAAACAAAAACATTTTTGAAAACTCAAAAGATAACTTCATGCTGGTATATGAGTGTACGGTATAATGTCACTCTATGATTATTTCACTTGATACCTTGATACTAAAAACAAAATATGAAATTTCAAGAGACCAGCGCCACAATTGGAGTATCTGATATGTTTTTTCAATGGCACAACTCAAAAAAACATATGTGAATGTTGCTTTTGGATAACTTTATCGAAAGAACAAGAATACAGGGTTCGCTGGAATGAGGGCAGTGACACAAATACCAGGGCTGAAGCAATGGTCCTCTAGGGCCTTTTATGATTTCCACACTTCTTCAACATCCTTGATATCCACATATTTGGGGACTCCAAGATTATTATTGAACGTGTCAATGGATGTGCAAAAATAAACCAACAATTTCGCTTTGGAAAATCGACAATCTATGGGCACGGTTCAGTAATTCAACAATCTTGCACATCGGAAGAGAACACAACCATCAAGCAGATGAACTTTCAAAGAAGGGTCTACAAGAACGCTTGGGCGGTATGCACATTGAAATCAAATTGGGGGACAATATATTGGATGCTGGGGTGTTTCCATTTTCTGGGTAACTATAGTGGTTTCTTTTTTGTATACTTCTGTGTATTTTTTCCTTTTTTGGAAATCTGCAGGACAATTGTCCTCAAAATATGTATATATGTTAATGATGTTGTTGGACACCTAATCCTAAATGGGTTAGTGTGGAAGCTAAAGAGACTAAGCAGTTCTACGCGCTCACGCTGCTCCGCGCAGTTGTTTATCC
>APFE031007378.1:141465-163780 GCA_000404065.3 Pinus taeda
AAGCTAAAGAGACTAAGCAGTCCAAGGGACCTTGGGATGTGAATCCCAACGGTCACCACATGTACTATAAATGTGTATAATTTGTGAATAAAAATTGTATTGCATGTTTTATCTTTACTATTTTGTTCTCGCTCACCATGTGTGTTTAACAGATGTGGAGGGATATTGTAACAATAAAATTGAATCGTTATTTGTTTAATCCAAAGTAGACAAAAAAAAACCATAAATATGTATATAAACCAATATAGAAATATATATACCAAAATAATTACCTTAATAAATGTATGTCAATTATGTGCTTTTACCCCACCAAATTTACCTTTATTTATTAAGATATTATTTGCGTTTGAAAAAAATCTTGTGAGAAATTTAATTCTTTAAATGAAATCTTTTATATCATCACTTTATTTCTCTGTTAATAACCATGAGAGATTGTTTCGATATCCATTGCTATTTAATCCTATCCTACTCTTCATTGCTTGATTGGTTTCCACAATGTCATTATAAATTTTATAGATTTCTCTTTATCCCTACCATCTATGATCCACCATAAAGTTTTACTCTATATATATCCTCATATATATATCCTCAATGATGCATTGGATATATATATCCTCAATGATGCATTGCAAGATGACATACAACTTTTTCATCTATTTCACTAAGTATGCACCCTACTTTATATGGTTGAAATGCTTTTCGATCACATTTCGATATATGATGTATATAATGTTATCTGGTCTTTTTTTGGAGGGAAAGCATGTCTGCTTGCCCAGATTTGATATAGTTGGTATAGGATATGAATGGTGATGACAAAAATGTATTTTGACCTCACATGATAATATATTACGCTTTTTTCGTAGTGAAAAAAAACCTCAACAATGACAAGTAGCAAATCTATTAATACTTTACCAGTTGGTGGATGATTTGTGTGTTTATTTATGCGCCTGCTCATAATCTCTCATGGTAGCTCACAAGGCGGTCTCTAGTTCGACTCTATGGTCTAACGATTTATTGTTCTTTGGACCAATTACTTTTGATTATCATTACAATTGTTACCATTTTTCAGACTTTGAGGGTGGCCGGGGTCCAGATTTTGAGGGTATCATTATGAAAGGCCTTCAAATATCTTTATACTTATATTTCTTTTGCACCGGGTGATTAGAAAGTTCAAGATGTTGACTTTTATAAGGTTGAACTAGTCACAAATGCTGTGGGCAACTATTACATGAATAGGCTAAATCACCTACAATTGAATGAGGCTAACGAGCATTGACATTTTTTTGATTTTTTAAAACTTTTGGATAATCAATTTTTTTTAATGGAATAAATTAATATAAAAATCATTTTCAAAATAAACATAATATCTTATATATATAACTTCAATGAAAAGATTAAAATGGTTAGAAAAAGCACTTTGATAAAGTAGATGTCATAGATATACTTTTGAAATATTTGCTCCATCAAATTGGGTATGACTTAAACCATTTTAAAAATATTTTTTCATAACTCATTATTATTTTATTGAATTAAATACTAACTAAATTATTTAAGAAATATTTTTCAAGATAAATGTTGAAACTTGATATTTGTTAAAGCATTTTTCATATTGATGAACGTGTAAAAGTTCAAATTGCACATTATTAGTTGTTAGGAGAGATTGCACATTATTAAACTCATGGTCCTATATGATTGATATATTTCAATTCGTAGCAAAAAAGATAAACAAGGAACATATTATTTTTTATAAGGAAGAATTAAGAATTTAGTTATCAATTAAGAATGGATTTGAAGTAGCCCCAAGAGTTAGCTTAACCGGTCAAAGCAGTGCCTTGCCATACGGGAGGTTATAGGGTTGAATCTACCCGAAAGCTTTTGGGGTCAGGTCAGTACATAGGTTGTGGGGATGTGATCCCCTTTGGGGTACTGTGGACGTAGTGGAGACCCAATGAACAAGGGTGCTCGTGAACCACCAGGGAAAAAAAAAGAATGGATTTGAAGTTTCAATTCATATAGTTATTGATAAAATTTAGAAGATATTTAAAAAATGCCTAATTGGTAGCCACAATGTTGTTAGTATTTGACTTTGGGTGGCCAAAATGAGAAATTACTATTTAATTAAGGACCGTGAACTTGCCCGGATGCGAGTGATTTAAGAAGTTATTAATGAAGGCCTTAATGCAAGTCGGTGCTCGGCTCTGCCACCTGCTCGCCAGCGCATCCTCCCACAACATCACCTGGCTCAAGCTGGATCAATTCAAGGGCATCCAAATACGAAGGCCGATTCGACGACAGATGAAATTTAATGCTCACCTTCACCGAGACGTGGATTGTGAGGTTTTAATCATGGCAATTTTGGATTTCAATCTCACTGTATGTGCACCGTTTCATTCCTGTTGCAGACCTCCTGCTGGTCTCCCCTGCAGATCTTCGATTTCCGGAATTCTGCACAGGCGCTGGGCGACTCTTCATACTTATGTTGGGGTGCCCTGCTCCCAAACTGGGTCCTGTTCCTCAAGCTTCTTTCAGATTCCTGGTGTGCTCTCTGTTCCCTGAATTCTCCTTTCAGTCTCGACGCTTCTGTGCTTTCTCCTGGTGGCCTCACCATGGTCCGACATAGAATGAGAAGTCGTCATGGGGGAAATAGAGGGGGTCATGCAAGAACTCGGCCGACCCCTATTGTAGCTCAGCCTGTACATAATGGTTCTCCGCCTTTGTCCCAATCGCCTTCTCCTACGTCCAGCCCTGTTAGAAATCCATTCCCGCATAACACTTCTCAATCCACCCATTTTCAATTTCACAGCAGACTAAATCAACCCATCATTACTGCGAATATCACAATATTCTTCTCTGAAGAAGAATTCGTTGAGAGGCCTCTGGCTAGAAATTCAGGTGGGCATCCTCAGGATGCTCTCGATGGAGCAACGGGCCCTAGTTCTGGACAGAATTCGATGGAGGATGGAAAGGCGGAGGTATGGGGCGCTTCGCATGCTGAGGAGGGGGCACCCAACATTCGGCAGGCTCCTGAGGGCAACCTGCCTGTGGTTAATGTGTCAATGGCGTTTGCTGCTAGCTCCAGTGGCAACAGTCCCGAGTTGGATCCTCCAGGTGGCAGTGGCTTGGGAGATATGGAGCGGGATGGCGTCAATTTGCCCGATTATTCTTTCCACATCATCGAGGAACAGATGGACCAGTGATGCCACATGGTCGCTTACCTTTCTGCTCAGTCTTTTCCTGGGGGTTATGGGTCAGGTTTGGTCTCTCCTGGTTTTTGTAGTTCAAGCTCTGTTTTGGTGGTCCTGTGTTTTTGTAACCCGAACGTCTATGACTCTAGTTCTGCTCAGGAGGTTAGGCATTATGGATTTTTGACTTTTTCGATAGGCTTGGATTGTCTGATACCTCAAAAAGTCTATCCTCTTTGTTTTGCCCTCTTGGTCCTTCTTTTCAAAGTGGTAGAATGGGTTGAATTGGGAATGCGGTAATTTGGGTGAATAGGGAAGCGTGAATGGGATAAATGGAGAATGAAAAAGGGGGGGGGGGGAGTGCGATAATGCAATCTCCCTTATCTATCCATCAGGGCCGGGTGGGAGCTCATTCATAAACACAATCCTTCCATGAGTTAAGGTAAGACCTTTCCTGACCTTCCATCTTCGGGTGTGTTATCTACGGTGGCAGGCTGACCCTTCTCAGTCAGATTAGGGCGAGCGAGCGACCGAAGCCTTTCTCTTTACCCGAGTAAGTTCAGGCATACTCGGACCTTTGCGTTGAGGAAGGTTGTTTTTGGCAACGACGTTTTGAGTCTTGTCTGAAAGTCCAAAGGCACGTCAACATAACCTGACTTCCCAACCCAAGGAAAGGATTTATTTACGACTTTTAGCTACTTGTTCGAAAGCTGCAAAGATACGACTCACAACAAAGCCATATCGCCAAAGCCCCCTCTCCCTACGGTTGAGTATATTTCAAAACCTCTTCTTTCAGTCGAGCTACTTCTTTCAGAACCTCGCACTCACGTTTTTAAGCAGTCTTCCGGGTTGAAGCAAGACATGCATCAGGTGTATCAATAGAGCGACTGAGTCAGTACTCAAGCTGTGGAGTCAAAGAATAGTTCCTTAGATGCTTATTGGGTGGGGAGGCGCTTGCCGATCCCCTATTCGCTCGACCTAAAACCCTATGCCTTATCTTATTTAGTTCGATTCGGTAGTGACTGGGAATCTCTCATATCCTGTTCCCCACTTCACTAACATTCAAGCATTCATTCCTGCCTCAATCCATCCGATGAAGCAGCAGGGATTGATGAATCGGATAATCCTCTATTGATCCTGGTGGTGTTTGGTGGGTATTTCCTAAATCCAAGCAGTTCCAACGATCCAAGACTGGGTGGGCAGAAAATTGATTGCTGCTACTTTCTCAACTCAGCTCCATGGATTATCAGTATATGCCAAGTTTGGTTGGCTGGTTTCTGTCTTATTGTAAGTGTCTTTTTCCCAGAGTTTGGGATGGTTCAAGCTTAGTCTCTCAAGAACAACAATCATATGCTACTGGCTGAGGCCTCTGCCTCTTTGTAACTATATTTTCCTTTTTACTTAATAGAATTAGTCTTTACTTAGAAAAAAAAAAGGACCGTGAACTTGGGTGTCGTGGTACCAAACGAGAAGGGGCAACCCTCTCTACCCCATCCATATTTCTTTTATCATGTTATTACCTACACTTTGAAGAATGAATCAAGAATCATAGTGCATAGTTGTGGATTATTTGTAGCTAGCTCCTAGGTATCCAAAATGAACAACTACTTCTTAATTAAGGATTGTTTCCTAGGGTATAGTGACATCAAATGACAAGGTCCACTCATCTTTGTCTCCATATTCTTTTATCATAGTATTACCTACTCTTGCAAGGAATTAGTCATGAAATTTTAGCATGTAACCAACTCGTAGGTGGCTAAGATGAACAACTACTTCTTAAAGGACCATCACCTTTTCATGTAATGAACTCCTAGGTGGCTAAAACAAGCAAGTACTTCTTAAAGGACCATCACCTAGGGCTTAGCAATGTTGAATGGGAAGATATACCCCTATTTGGCTCCTTTGCATTTCTTTTATTGTGATATTACCAACTCTTTCAAGGAAGGAATCACAAATCGCAGTGTGTAGATGTGGTACCATCAATAGTTGGCTCTTGGGTGGGAAAAATGTGTGGTTAATGTTTAATTAAGAACCACCACCTATGACATAGCAACACCAAATGGGAAGGGCATCCCTTTTCCGCCTCCATATTTCTTTTACCATGTTGTTACTTGCTCCTTGAAGGAATGAATCATGAATTCTAATGTGTAATAATAACACTATTATTAGGGAAATTTCTAAGGATGGAAATTTATAATAAAGTATAGAAAAATTGGCAAGTCTTACTAGTCCCTAATATTCACATTGTTAAATGTTTAGTGATCTTTTTATAAAAATATTCAAATTTCTAATGATTTTATATCGTCTTTATAATTTTTTTGGAAAATTTAAGGTAAAATAATTTATCCTATAAAATTTGGGGAATCCATTTTTAGATAAAATAGAAATTGGTGAATCTTATTTTTGGAAAAGGCTTAGAGAATTAGCCAATTTACAAAATTTAGCCCCTAATTTCTTTTGACTATTATTATCCATCTCTTAAGTGGCCAAAACAAACACTTGCTTCTTAATTAAGAAATATCTTATAAGATGTAGCAATACCAAAAAGAAGAGCCACTCCTCTTTACTTCCATATTTCTTTTATCACACTATTACCTACTATTTCAGGGAATGACTCATGATTTGTATGTGTAACCACAACACTATTAGTGAATGCTAGATTTGTTGGCAAACGGCCCAAAAATAGATCCAAATATGGCCCAAAGTCTCCAAGATTTTCTTAAGATCATCCAAAGATCAAAACAAGTGCGGGAGGAGAGCCCTTAAAAGGGAGGAAAAACACTATCGGAAGGATAAAACGCTGGGAAAACCATGAAAAACCATGTATCGCAGGCTTAAAATGAGAAAGCATAACAGCTGTCCGATCTGGTCGATCAACAGTCTAGATCTGATCGGCGGATCTGATTGGCGGTCACAATCGGCGCAAGACACCCTTGATCAGTAACCTCCGATGATCAGAGCGGCGGGTCACTATCGGTGGAGGCCATCGGTGGGTATCGACGATTACAGTATGGGCATTGCGATTGCGATTGGCGATTAAACGTGGACCGTTGATCAAGCGTGCAGATCGATGACCCAGATCGCATCGATGGATCACAATCGGGGAAACATTAAGGAGCGGCACCGACCCGATGAATCGGACCCGACGAGGTTCTAAACGATATTGCATAATATTTCATGTCCGCATGAAATCCTTTTTCAATGCATTTTTTTGTATTTTCATTATATAACAAAATATAAAGGGAAGCTTGGTTTTGCGATAAGACTCGGACCCAAAAGGGTATGGGAAGGGAAATATATAATATTTGAAGTCCGCAAAGGCCATTTTCAATGTATTTTCAATGTTTTGTGCGTATCTCCAAATACAAAGGGAAGCAAGGGACCAGGCCGTCTGCGATAGGTGACAATGACCCAAAGGGCGGACTCGATAGATCAATAGGCCATATCTGAAGACTTTTGAATTTCGGAAGGACATAAATGGGCGGGATTTACTGTATTACAATGTTTTCTGTATAAAACAGAAAACAATCATATTTGAAACATTTAAAGGGATTATAAAGGCCCGAAGACCCATTACATGCCAAAAGAGGGATTCGACCGGGAGACAACGACCAACAGACAAAGGTCGGAAGAGGAAAAAGATAGCACGACACAACCAAAACAAACAGAAACGATCATGGAGCAGAGAACATAGCTCATCCAAAACCACCCAAAGAGATCATGGGGTCATCTCTGGCACGAGAGAGCTCCCTGCTAGTGCAACCAAAATACCAGAATGTGGTTATTCTTTTGTCAGAAGAAGAAACCTCCAAGCCATGCTTGCCTATTCATGGAATGAAACAGTTAATAAGACAAAGAGTATAGATTAAGACACTTCGAGCCTTTAAGAGCTCAAGAGCATTGTAAAGGGCCTATAAATGGCTGAAAGAAAGATGTAACAAGGGTTCAATTTCTGGAGACTATTGAGACTTTGCTACTCAAGCTTCTCATCTTTAGTCATTAGCAATAGAAGCTTATTTTGCTGTTATATGTTCAATATACATTTTCTCTTATGTTCTAAGCTTGCACTTGAACAGGTTGTTCATGTTCTTCTGTATCTAATGCCAGATAATTGTCATCTTATCTCTCTGTTGATAAATTAGATTTACAAGCTTCTTTTACTGCATGTAGTTAGCCATTCATATGTTTTATATATGCATCTTCTGGTACAGTCAGTATTCTCATTTACTTCCTGTAGCTATCCATTCGTATGTTTTTATATATGCATCTTCAGATATGGTCAGTATTCTCCATCTATTCATTGAATCTACAAACTATTGAGCATTAGTGGTCTAAAGCCTTGTAAGCTGAGGGTGTTCATGCATGTATTGAGTAAATATAGAGTTGATACAGTTATCCGGCTTGATCCAAACCATCATCCATTCCAATAGTTCAGAGAAAAATATTGAAGATTATATTTTACCAAGCATCTCTGATCTGCAACCTAGGAGAGTTTCCTGGAGTGATAACATAATTGGCGCTGTTTCTGGGGAGAGGAAACTGAAGCTCAGCTTCCCTAGGAGACGGCGTAGATCCAAATTTGATGATAGACAAAGTTTGGGCACTTTTTTGGTTGTAATCATCTATCTGGCGACTCTACTGGAGGCCGAACCTCTTGGCGACTCCACTTCATAGTTCTGGCTCATTTTGTGAGGCATACTAGGAGAAATCCTCAGAAGTCACAAGCTGACCCAGTACCCGACCCTGAAAAAATCTTCAAAGAGAGAAAGATGTTGCAGAAAGGAGCATCAGGTTCAGGTAAACCTAAACAATCTCCTATATCTCTTCAAGAAAATCTTGCAATAGAACAAATACATGTTGAGAGTATAGCATCTAATACTAGTAGCAAAGAAAAACTCCCAGAGATTCATAAATCTCCTTATTCTTTAGGTTCTCCTTTTGTTGTAAGCCCAATGGAAACCTCACCTCCTATCCATCATACTCCTTCAGTCCTATCAATCAATCCTCAATCGTCTATCATTCAGATTTCCAGTACCCTCATAGCCACCACAGTTATGGCAGGACCACAAGCACCTACAAAAATGGAAAGAATCATAGGTGCTAGGTATGGACCTCTAGTACTGCCCACTCCTTTGAATGCCATGCCTACTGGAGAATATCATAAGCATATGCCTAAGTTCACTGGGACTGAAAGTGTTACAGCTGAAGAACATCTTGAATCATTCTATAGCTATGCTGATAACCTAAACATTAGTGAAGATGATTTGTCAGTTATGCGGTCAAGGGATAAATGCTCTATATTTTTTCTGCCCTCTTGTTTAACATGTCGTGGTTCATGTACTTGTTTAGTTTTCTATTTTGATATAATCATCACGCCTCCTTGTTAGATAATGATGAGTAGGATTGACGATATGGGTAATGTTGGATTTAAGAGAACTCAACCTTTTACAATTGACTGTATTGGAACGATTTTTGATGTTGTTCCTCTTGAAGTGAGGGGAGAAATTCTTCTACTGGAGGAAAAATAAACTGAGGAATTCCCCTATCATTCTGATTATAATATTCAGGTGACATATACAAATCTACAAAGTGTCTCAGACCCATGTATATTTCGTAAGAGGAGACTCCATTTCTTGTATTCTGTGGCTCTAGATTAACAAATGGATACATTGCTACATCTAATATTCAAAGACAAACATGTTGAAAAATATAATTTATTTTATGGGTTGGAGGATATCAAATGCATGTTATGTAATCAACTCTTCTATCTTGATAATGTTGATTATATATTGGCTCAAGTGGAAAGTTTTTTGGTGTCAGATTCTACCTCTGGTGACCTGATTGACCCTCTAAGAGATCCAATTGATCCACCAATGGATAGTTCTCATGACCTCACTATTATCTCATCTGAGTAGGATTAGATATTGAGATAATATGGTTTTTGTTGACATTTTTTAATTTTGTACTAGTTCTGTAGAGGCATCTTTCTTGGCTTTCACTACTTGGAATGTGTAGTGTATATGATAGTTCAATTTTTTTCCCCAAGTACTTAATTTTTCGATGTCAGTGAATTGTTCCCCAGTGAGGCACCCGGTGGGTTCTCTGCAACACTTGGAGCTTGGCAAATTCATAAGCTCTCTGTCATAAGGTGGTTTTGTTCATGGTTACTTTATTGTAGGTGTAGTTCTTGTTGGTTTGTGGCTGGGATGTGGGTGCTCTCTCTTCCTTTCGGGAGTGATTGATTGATTGATGGAAAACTCCTTCTTGGAATATTGGATCTTGGTTTTATCACCGCTATGAAGTATTGTAAATGACAATGGCTCACAGAAAGAGTTATGAATTTCGTTATGACCACGACTATGGATACTGTGTCGGTAAAAACTATCTTGCTACATACACCTACATTTTCTATCTCGACAATACAAAGTTGCATGTTTTTGTATTGGCGTAGCCCCTAATTTTTCATGGGAAGGGGAATGGTTTCTCACTTAGTTCTCTTCATCATTGAAACTTAGTCACTACTAGTTTTTTGTGGGGAGGAGTATTACAGTCCCTTTGATATGTCTTTTTGATGGTGTGGTTTGAATGTTTATGATGTAATTCTCTTCACATTAATGAAAAACAAATTACAATAGTTCACAAAAAAGAAACTTATAGATTTATTTTGGCCATTAAATACCATTGGTTTTGATATATTTCCAAAATTGAAAGGGACACAAAAAAATATATATTAGAAGGATGCCACCATATGTGGAAATGATTTGTAGAATAGGTGAATTAAGTAAAAAAAATTAAATTGTATAATTGCATTGAATTTCAATACCTATCAATTTTTCATATGAAATTACATCCATCTTAAGAGATCTCCTATCATCTACTAGATTTAAAATTGATCTCCTTTGATCTATTTGCTATGCCACCAAGATAATCACCATGTGGAAAGGGCACACTAATAGAGAGAGCATGTGAGGAAAATACATGCTAAGAGAGATGCCAATTGGGCGAAAAACATGTCGAAAGAGGGTGGACAAGAGGAGAAAAATGTTATGGGAGAGAGGAAGGAGTGGAGGGACATGTTAAGAGATGGAGTGATTTGGATGAGAACACACTATGAAATGAGGATAAACAATTAATAGAGTGAGCATGATAGGGAAGAGTTCATGCTAAGTGAGTGGGCATGGGAAGAGAGCACACTAAACGAGGAATGAAAAAATTCAAACAATTTTATCTATATGTAGAGATGCCTAATTTTAATACAAGGTAATACAATAATGGGAGAACAAAAAGGAATGGAAGAGGAGATTGCTAAAAAAGAATGAGAGACGGAAAATGAATGGAAGATGAAATTTGTTAGGTCATAGATATTAGGTTATTAATTTTCTGTTGTTAATCAATATTGATTGTATTGTTTAGATAGATTCTTTATTTGTAGTTGTACCCTTGTTTTCCTATATATATCAAGGAGGCCTAGTCTTAAGGAGCATCTCATTTTGTGTATTTTCTATATTGTAAAACAAAGTTTTTTTTTCCCTTCAAGATGCTTCATGTCATTCTTCTCCCTCATTCCTAAAGCGTAGAGTTACTTATCTTTCCCATTATATTTTATTTGGTTGTTTTGATGCATACCAAAATTTCTAGCAATAATATAAGAGAAAATTTATAAATAAGAATGGAAGAGGAAAACTCTAAACAAGAATGTGAAAAAATAAAATCAATAAGAGAGGTTAAAAATTTTAGGAGAGGAAAAAGGAACTTTGTATTAAGTTTAAAAGAGGAAATTGTTAAACATTAATAAGAGAGGAAATTTCTAAGAAAAGGAATGGGAAAGGAAAAAGAAATAAAATAGTAACATACTCAATCCATTTATACCAAATTAAGGGTATGTGGTGCTAGAATTTTCATCTTTACGGGGTGCCAAGGTTGTGCGCTCAACCTTCAACTTCATCCCTTTAACCATCAATTATGTGTGCCTTGTTTATCCCACAACGACGCTAAAATAGTTTTGTTGGCTTGATGGGGCTTGACTTAGGTTTAATTTTATCTGCGCCAACCAACAAAACCCTAAATACCGACCCTTTTAGAAACAACCCATGTAGCACAGGCTGCAGCCTCACCTGTAGTAATATCGGGGGATGACAAAACCAGATTTCTGCATCCAAAGGCCTGTGTGATGTGTTCCTCCAGTCCTTATGGCTTAGATCTACCTTCGCACACCTCTAATCCTTCCAAACATATATTTAATGCAAATCTATCTAATTGACTTCTAGATCTTCGCGAAGGTACCGAATTGTACTTATCATGCATAAAGATTATTGATCGACTAGTTTCGTGTAGTAAATAAGCATTAATTCATATAAATCATACATATAGCAAATATACATAAAATTTGTAGAAGTAATAATTAAGACACAAATGCATTAGAATTGGCTCAAAATAGTCTTTATTAAGTATATTTGTTTAGATACAAACTTCTTTTCCCTGCGCACTGAGCTGTAGGGGCCCACGCACTTGGCCTGCTGACTTACCAAGGTCTCCGTGCACTCATCTGCAAGATCCTTCCCCTTTCACCTAAGTAGAGGAAAAAAATCCTTTCCTACCTTATCACCCTTTCCCTTACAATGGTTCTTCCCTATTAGATCGATACTTAGACTTTCCATGATTCATCTATATATAGCATTTTCCTTACAATACCATGGTCTACGGACCATGGGGGGGTCTAAAAACAACTCTATCACCTACCCACCTAAGGGACTAAAGCCCCTTTGACTTCTACTAGCTTCGTGCTTCGCTTTCGTGGAGACTTTACGTTCGCTACAAAAATATATTACCAAATTTACCAAAACTTTGACCAAAATAACCCCAGCGACCCCTTCCCAATAGGGCCCAAACACAAATTGGGTGACTCACCCTCAAGTCACTCAGCTGGCGCAACCATCTTTGCCTGAAGTTCACCGAGTTGCACCTTCAACACTTGCAAATTAGGAGTACCTTGCACTGTGACCTGCTACACTTCCTCGACTAGCTTCTCTGTTGTAGGGCCTTCCACCGCGCCCATTGTCCATTGTGTTTGTTGGATTGTCTTCAAATTCTCTTGTACCGACAGAGTAAGCTAGATTGCTTCCTCTGTCTAAGGATGTGTCTTGGCCTTCAAGATGGCCTATTTCCTCTGCAACTCCTCAATTTGTGTCTGCAACTAATTCCCTTCTTTCAAGCGAGTGAAGCACTCGACTGGCATCAAAGTGCGTGCAATTGCCCTAAGTTCATCAAATTGTTGTTGCTTCTCCTAGATATATATGCCAATTTTCTACAAAGTGGGGTCCTCCTGTAGAGTCATCCATAATTCCATTACTTGCTCGAGAGCTCTGTGTAGTCCTTGATCACTACATCTAACATGGCCATTCCCTCTTTGATGGCTACCACACACTGCTCCCGTACTTCTGGCAGAGTGGTTGGTTGTAATTTCAACTACAACTCTGAGATCTGCATTTGCAACTCAAATCAGACTTAGCCGACCTCCTCTTTTGATTCTCTAACTGCGGCAACCAATTTTTGGATCTTCGCTGCTCACGCTACATCTTAGGGAATATTAAGTTCTGGAAGCGCATGACATGCTTGTGTAATGGATACCTCCAAGTTTTGGATACGCGTGTCCAGTTCTTCCTTTTCCTTCAGTGCCTATGCCTTCTTTGTAAATATTTTCCCATTGTTTATATTACTTCACTAATGACTAATAGCGCACACTACTCTCTGAACTTGAGGTTGTCTGAAACCCCCTGATGTAGTTCATGGAGGGTCTGAATCGACAACCCTGCTAGGTTGATACCCACATCCTTGACTTGTGCGAGTTGGGTGTTCGCCTCTTCTGCCTGTGTGCGTAGTGATACCTCTGGAAATGGTATAACTCTGAGGTCCAGAGTCCTATCTGTCTCCAGCATAGTTGCACTCGCTTGAATCCTACTTGCTTGTCCCATCCTCGCTTGTAGCTGTCCTGTTTGAATCTGCAACTCACATAGATCCTTCTACATGTTCCCTAGTGCCCGCTGGTATTGTTGTTCGAATTGTGTCCACATCTCTGTCGTTGTATCGTGTAGCTTGTCTCCAATCTCATCTAGGTCCCCCTCTGTGAGGACCATTGGATCAACATGTGAATTCTTATCAGACTTATGCTTCTTTCTGGGTTTGGAAGTCGTCTCCTTTTGGCGCTTGGTTATTTTGAAAGGAGTTATCTATTCCTCGCCACCACCTCCTTTCTCCTCAAACCCTTATTTATCCACAGTATGTTGAGATCAGACTCCTTAACATCAATGGGGTCTCCTTTGTGACACACTCCTTTCAACAACTTCTTTCTTTTTCTATGTGACCGTCTCTCGGGATGCAACTTGTTCTGCCTCTTTTTTTATTTTGCACGGAGGAACTCTCTCCGCCGTTGCTTGTGCCCACACCAAGATCTATGGGTTGCAGCCACTCCCCTGGTCATTTCCCCACAATTTCTTCTACATCTACGTTGGTGACCAGGTACGGCAATTTGTACCATGCCTTCTTAGGATCTCGTCATGTGTGGATAGACACATTGTGAAAATCTGCCTTGAACTCCGCATATGCCTCCAACTGCTCAAACATGGTTGGTGACATCCTAGACCTCTAGATGATCACCATGTGGAGATCCATCTCTAGCAGCACCCAGAACATCTTCCTCTCCATGACCGTCTCCGGATTCTTTGTCGCCCATAGCAAAACGAACTTCGCAACTTCTGGTAAGTCGTCACCTTGTGGAGGGAATTGACTATCCTTTGGAAGCCCCATGCAACTAGGGAAATCAACAACAACAACTAAGCATAGTGGAATGCCTTGCCGTCATCCTGTGCTTCATGGAAATTGATAAAAAAACTCTTTGTAGAGGTATTGTGCCTAGTTGTATTGCACCCCCTTTGCAGATTAGGTAGCAAGTGAAATTACTGGCGTCAGAACCTCATCCACATGACACTTCCTCATGATCTTGCAGGCCAAAATCTATGCGGTAAATTGTCCCGCCTTGTCTGTGATTGAGGGGATGGAGTATCTACGCGACTTCTTTACTAAGACGAACTCACTCTTCATTCTATTCGCGAGTTTCTTTTCCTTGGTCTTACCTCCAAACTCCTTGGCTGGATCCACCCCTTGGTAGGGAAACCTTGTGATGTAGTGGATTAGCATATCTGTAATGGGGATGGGTTGTCCGATCCAGATACACCTATCATGAAGCAAAGTAAGAAATTGGCACACACACCGTATTGATATTGGTTCTGTTGAAATGTGGTACCCGTAACATATTGAGAAATCCAACCTTCTTGACCCCCGCGACCCACTTCATAGGCTCCAATCACATGACTCTAGTCTCCTCATAGTATATCTTGGCCAAATACTTGTTTGTCGCCAACTGTAAGAATTTTCATGATTAACTAGATACTAGTTTTCCATTTGAGTGCAGGAATGTGCCCTAAAAACGTGCCTTCAAATACCACCTTCTTCGGCAACAACAGTGTAGAGACCATAAACTTGTCGGAATCTAGATCTTTCGGGACCTTCACTTTTCCTTTCTGTGGAGGAATATACTTTGGGAGCCTAGAGATATGCTCTCCCTCGTCAGCGTCCAACACTTCAACCCCTTCACGAAGCGCTTCTTCATCAAGATCTAGGGGTTGATGTGGCTGTTTCGACTTGTCCATCTTCCCTTTCTGCTGAATCTCAGGGAGATTCTTCCTTGATGACTGCCCCATCGGAAAAGAGTGGTTTTTTCTATTTATCCTTAGCAGTAGATGGTTTAGGCCTAGGCGAGGTCCGTGTCGTAGGCACATATGGTGTGGCTTCCATCGTCGACGTGATTTCAGGGGTTGCGCCTTTAGAGACAGTGGCTTTAGAACTTGTGGCTTATACGGGGTTAGTGGATGCCATTCTTTCGAAGATGATCTCGCGACGCCACTCAAGTAAGCAGGCAAACCCTGGTCGGGCTAAAAGATCCTCCCAAATTTTCTCAGACATACAACAATTTTTCTGTCAGAAAATTCTTGAAAAGCAAAGTGTTCTAATGCAGGGCAACATGCCATATTTATAGGTAATTTCAAATTCAAATATGACTACTCCCTCCAAATTATGATTATAAATGCATCTTTGGTGGTAGATTACCATAGATTTGCACCATAAATGTAACCTAATTTCTCTTCCTAACAATATTTTCTCCATCCAGTCAGCTACAGTGCACCCAACAACTATTTTTGGACCCTGCTGTGTGGCACCACCCTCCATGGCACAATCCTCTCGGCGTAGCTCTTCCTGGCGCAGCTCTTCCTAGCGCAGCTCCTCCCAATGCACTACTTGTTTCCATCACGCAACCCCCTTAGCTCGATTTCCCATTCTTCAGGCAATGTATTTTATGGTCCCATACTTCCTTGCAGCTGCCTGGAGTACTAAGACTATTCCACCATCATGTAGTCATTGTGCAGGGGAAGGATCGCCTTTATACAACTTCAATTAGCTTCCATTTACTCTTCCTAGAAATAATTCCCCATTCAGATTTGCGAGTTGAACTACGTCACCCTCTTTAATTTTTTTTTAACTACATAGGGTCCCAACCAATGCATTTGAAACTTTCCAGGAAAATTTGTGAATTTGCTATCATAGAGTAGGACTAAATAATTCACCTTGAAGGTGCGAAACTTAATATGTTAATCGTGCCAGGCCTTCTCGTGCTCCTTTTGGACCTGTTGGTGAAATCTTGCTAGAAATTGGTCTTCTTCTAATTCTAACAACTGCGTTAGGTGTTCCTCCATAGTCTCACAATCTTCCATATCAGTCAACGCCGCAATTTGCAGACTCCACACAATATACTCCATGGGCATCACAACCTCTATACCATAGACCAATCTGAACGGAGTGTGGCTTGTCAAATTTTTACATGTCGTCCTATATGCCCATAGGACTGTTGGTATGTGTACATTCCAGTTATTCCTCTGCACTTTGCAAATTTTCGTCATTGCGTTCTCTAGAATTTTATTGAATGCTTCGACCGTACCATTCTCCTGAGGATGATAGGGCGTACTTTTTTGACGATAAACCTGAAATTCTTCGACCATTGCAACAATGGTTTCATTTAGAAAGTATGTGCCCCTATCACTCATCAATATCTTAGGACAACCAAACCTTGTTAATACATATTCAAACGTAACTTTAGCAATGCTACAGTCTTTCACCATTTGTGCTTCCGCCCATCTTGTCAAATACTCAGTCGCAATAATAATATATCGTGAGGCTGTCTTTTTGCCTAGTCCCTGTATTGGACCTACAAAGTCAATCACCCATTTGTCAAAATCTTGTAAGGAAATATGTGGATTTAGGGGAAGTTCGTCCCTCCTTGATGGCTTCACTGTCCTCTGACAAGCATCGCATGCCCTACAATATGCCGTAGAATCGTTATGCAACATTGTCCACCACAAACTTGCGCGCATAATCTTATGCTTGGTTTCTCTGTTTGCATAGTGTCCTCCCACCACTCCTCCATGTTCCTTGACAAAGATTCTATATTTTTCAAACTCCAGAACATATCATCGTAGTATTTCATCAGTGCCCATCTTACACAAGTGTCACACGATCACCAAAAAATCAGTTGCGGGGACCACCAATTCCTTTTTTTGTTGTGTAGAATATCCTTCAGGGGTTGTGCTAGTAATTAAAAAATAGATTATATCACCAAAATTATCCTCTGCGACCCATACAACAAAGTGTTTCTCATCCGGTAACCCTTATTCCAAACTAGTTGGTTCTTCACTTGTCTCAATTCTAGATAGATGATCTTGTCCCACATTCAATTATCTGGGCTTCAGAATTACCTAAAAATCATATTCTTGGAATAACAATAACCACCTACAGATATTTCCCCCTAACACAAGCTTGTTGACCAGGTATTTGAGAGTGGAGTGATCTGTTACATTTTGAAATGATCATCTAACAGGTAATGTCAGAATTTCTGCAGTGCATAGACCATCACCATCCCTTCGTGCTCTGTAGTTGAATAGCTCTTCTCAGCCTTTAACAATTTTATTCTTGTGAATGCTATAGGATGATCAATTTCTCCTTCTCCTCGATGGGTCAATACCGCACCCAACGCAATACAGGAGGTATCCACATGTACATGAAACTCTTTCTTCAGTTATGTAAACACCAAAATGGGCGCAATCACCATCTTTTCCTTTAGGACATTTAGACTGCTCTGACACTCCTCATCCCAGTAGAAAGTCACATCTTTCTCCAATAATTTCTCCATTGGCGTAGTTATCTGCGAATAAGATTTGATAAACTTTCTATAATAGCTAGTGTGTCCCAGCATTGCACACAACTTCTTTACATTCTTCGGAGCATCTAAATTGATAATCACATCTACTTTTGGAGGGTCTACCATTAATCCCTGCTTGCAGACTACATGGCCTAACATTATCCCATAAGGCAAACAAAAGATAGATTTCTTTAGATTCAAGGCAATTTGGTACCTGTGACAAGTATCCAATATAAGACGCAAACTTGCGACATGGCGCTTTACCAATCCAAACACAATCTAGTTATCAAAATACACTTCTAAGAATTTATGGATGAACTCTTTAAACACTGAAATTACAACCCTTGAGAAGATCATAGAAGCATTCTTTACCCCGAATGGCATCTCAATGTACTGAAATCATCCCCACTCCATTGCGAAGGTCATCTTGCTGTGATCCTCTGATGCGATCTTAATATGATGGTACCTTGAGAACTCATCACTGAACAAATAGGCTTCATGACCTCCAACATTCTCCAAAACTTCATTCGTAAACGGGGTTGCTAATGGGTCATGAATGCACACTTCGTTAAGATTTCTCATATCTACACATATCTTGATTTCACCTTGCTGCTTCTTTTCCTGGACAACCATAGGGCTTACCCAATCAAACTCTTCCACTGGCTCAATGATTCTAGCCTCTAGAATTTGTCCAACTCTTTGTGTACCTTCTCCTTATACATAGGATTTAGATGATAAGTTCTATGTTTCATGGGTTCCACATGGAGCTTTAAGGTGATATTCATCATTCCCAGATCCTGTACTATTCCTTTTAGGTCCGAGAACTTGGTAGGAAACAAGTCCTGGTATTGACGCAACAGTTCCATCACTTTATCAACTGTATCTTCATCCCAATAATCACCTATCTTTGAAAACTTAGGCTGCGCGTTAGACCCAATGTTGAATTGCCTAGTGTTCAACGATTATGTTATATCAGAGTTTGCTTCTTTGGGTCCTTCAACCTCGTGCCGCCCCTTGGTCTCTGGAATATTGATCTTCCGTGGGTCCTCTTCTTCTTCTGCAATCACATTCTGGCATTCCAACACATGGCGTAGCTGGGTATTCCAGTCTGATTAAAAACATTCTATCGACTCTTCAGGTGTTCTAAAGATAGCGACCTTAATTTCCTTGAGTGCTTCATCAATGCGAATCCATCCTCAAAACTGAAAGTTAACAAGAAACATTCCCTCAAGATATCCCATTCGTCCGTCCCATGGCGTAGCTCCATTTCCAAGTACCTGTTATCACTCATAAGTCTTCCCTAGAAGTTATAAAAGAAGGAATAATCCGTGGTAACCACAAACCTAATCTTTTAGACTCGGGTTCTAGCCAACCTAAGTCTAGAGAGGGCTCTCTCTTTATAATTTAGCTTTGTTGTTGGTGGGATTTTAGGCTAGTTCTTAGTGCTCATGATGTTTTGGTTTTGATTGGGTGGTGGGCTTAAGAAAACAGATGGGCAAAACAAGCATTTAGGCCATTGGGCTATGGAGTCAATCAAAGAGTGGCTTAACTGGATCAAATCAATCACTAAAGTAAGAGTTTACAGGGCAGGCTAGCATAGCAAAAAGCAAAACTGTAGATTCAAATGGATGAGGTAGTCCTAACCAGGGTAAACGACAATGGAGAATCCTTAAACTGGGATTAAGATGAAGAAAGGAAGGATGATCAGTAGCAAAGGGCAACTAAGAATCCTTTACAATGGACCAAAAGGGGGGGAAACTATGGAAGTAAGGGAGCAATTAAGAATTCCTAGATCAAGATAGTTTAGTAAAAAACAATGAGAAAGTAAACAGTTAAAATAGAGAGCATTTAAGATAATTCTGAGATATCATTCCTTGTTTACTATTCAGATTTCATAAGAGACATGTAAATATTTATAATCATGACAAGAAAACAATAATTAAACATGAAGATATAATACTTATTTGGTTCCAACTGTGCACAAGAATCCAGTGAAATGTCTTTAGCTTTATTTCATGACCCAGCAAAACCAGTCCAGTCTTGAATACAATAGCTCCTTAGCTTGATATAAAATGTCTACAAAAATGTATTTTAATCCACCCTAATTACTTCAATTTTTGAAGTATTTATACAAAAAATGTTACAAAATATCTCATAACAATATGAGAATTATTCTAGGAAACCAAAAATATCTTCAAGCATGAAGATAGAGACAGATGAAGAACTGTCTTCTTGCTGTCCCTTTTATTGTGACTGTGATGGCTGTTGTAATTCGGATTTGGATCTTTCAGTTGCTTGATACTTATGTGCTAGAATCACTTTATGTCTTCTATCTATTGATACTCTTTACCTGCTACACTTTGACTCTATTTTCCCCGTTTTACTTGGCAGTCATATAGATTTACTGCAGTAACTTTATAGAAAATTTGTTAGTTTCATCCACCATTCACTTTCAGGTAATTTCATCCTTATCCTCTTTCTATATATCTCGTTAGCTTTCTAATACTTGGAAAAATTTGGCCTGTTGACGAACAAGTGCTTGACCTCATGCTTTATGAAAAACAAATTTTCCAGATTATCATATAATACCTTTCCAGTGGGCAAAGATTTTACCCTTGAAGTGCTAGCTTAGCTGCTGGCTAGCTCGTTTAGTCTTTCAACATAATCATCTTGGGTCATCAACGTGTCATGTATTACCATAGGACTCGGAAGTCCTTTTTCTCTTAAAATACCAAATTTTTTCATAAATCTATAAATGTCAGCTTGGATGCTCTAGCATTTTTTCTCAAGACTGAGCATGAGGTTCCTCTTGGTGAGAATCTTCTTGATTTCTATGATTGTTCCCGTTTTATCTTCTATGCCTAGTTCATCAAGCGATACATGTTTCTGCTATTCAGGAATGCTATCAATTGGTTGGCCTCTTCAGGCTTATCTCCCAATTCTTCCATCGTCTTGTAGATTGCTTCTCTAGCCACTTTTACTAGTTCAGTTTGTTCAAAATTACTTGAATAAATGGTCAAACATCATTGGTAGAGTCATTAATGTTGGCCCAAAGAATTTCCTTTATGTATCCTAGTGGTCGTTGCAATGTCAAGTTCTTTCAAGGACTTTTATTCTTTCTCCCATTCTTTGATTCTTTCAAGCTTCTTCCTTTTGTTGTATTTGTGCATGTTTGCAATTAGTTTCAAAACTTGACACTTTTTCTCTAAGTTTCTTGAGCTCAGTAGCTTGGATGGTCATTTTCTCCATGGATTTTACCAATTTAGATGTCTTTTCTATGGATGTCCCTGCGTTTGTAGATGTACCTGTAACTGGCAGAGCAGTAGCTGGTGGAACTGCTAGTGCTAAGGAAGCACCCAATGTGGAGGGCACTGCTGTAGAGACTGTAGGAATTATAGTCTGAGGAGTGGTGGCCAACTCACTCTGTCTAGACTGTATCAAGTTATCCAGCTCTTTTTCTGTTTCTTTTTGTTGATCATTCAACTTAAGGACTAAGTCCATAAGCTCTTCCTCCTTTTGAGTTTCCAATACTTCATCTGTCTGAGGACGATGCAGAGGGGGAATTTTGAGCTGCTTTTTTAGTGCATTTATGTCATCGTTTTTCTTTTTAATAAGCTTTTCTACAGCTTTCACATCCTTGGGATCATGCCCCAGTTCTATGACTAAGTCCTCTAAGGACTTTATCCTGGTGTCCTTGGCCTGTGAAGAGGCCTTCTCTAACTGGAATTGCGCTGATACATTATTCAACAAAGTTTGGAGTTGGTGTGCTGCAATTGCCTTGCTGGTCAAAGTGGAATAGACCATTTCCCTTGAGGTCATTCTTCTTTTGTTTTCTCACTGTGTCCCTATGATTCCCTTTGAGATTGGGATTCTCCTGGCACCGGTACAAATGAATCTTCATCAAGTCTTCTTTCTAAATCAATCAATATATTATTTACAACAACTTCTGTGCTATCTCGGTCTACCAAAGTGTTTTCCACCCATTCTAGTTGATTAGCATACTGCTCAATTTTAGGAATTCTGTGGTGGATATAAGGAGATAATTTTTTCTTTTGTCTCCTATTGCAGATGAACTCTAAAGGGTCATATCTCCATATAAAACTTTCTTTTAGTTTCAGCCTTTGGAGGATTTCTTCTGCTTCCTTTCGTGATTCCCTACTGTTACATATGAAGGGGCCAAGTTGATCTTTTATCCTAAGTCGAGCTTTCTTCTTGGCCTTCACAAAATGCACCTCATTTGAATTAATCATTTGCCTGTAGTACTCCAGAGCAAACAATCTCATGGGGAGGTATCTGGGCAGTTTGTAAGAAGCCAACTCACATCCATATATTCTGATTTCAGTGTGATTTTGGTACAAGTACCAATCTCCCACTCCATATTGTTTGGACAACTGTAGGACCCTCTTGATATTTGCACTGATTCTGGGGAGAGGACTTCCTAATAACATAGTTGCCACTGGGTGCACAAAGAGATCTATGAAATCAATATAAGAATATGAAGAGTCATATAGGTGGATTAATGAATTCTAGAAGACCACTGATCTAGGGTTGCCTCTGGTATCAAGATTTTGGAGTGCGAATGGGAATTTATCAGCTTGATAGTACAAGAAAAGATGATATAAAACTGAAGAATATTTTAACACTCTTTCATTGTCCATCCTCATTGTTAGAAAATTATATATTACAGAGCAATGAAACACATAAAATAGTGTAGAAATACAAACACAGAAAACACATAAAACAAGAGAGACACAGATATACGTGGTTCACCCAGTTTGGGCTACGTCCACCCCGAACAGCCAGTCCTTCCTTTCTATTATCTAGCAAA
>APFE031007378.1:210351-250917 GCA_000404065.3 Pinus taeda
CCTCTATTTTTAGACATATGGGCGGAGTCTATTTTTAGACTGCCAGTCTAAATATAGAACAGTCGAATATTATTAGCTCTTAATAATATTGGACTATAAACATTATCTTATTCTCTTGGAGCACTTCAGTTTGGGCTATGGATGTGGCACATGCAACTACCAAAAGGAAATATGCTTTTCTTATGGGTTAGTTGATCTATTGCATGATGGATTTTAGTTAGAACTCAAGTGATTGAGTTTGGTGGAGTTGATTGAGGAGTTGATGGAGTTGTGTTCAGTTTGACTTAGTTGAACTAGTTGTATTTAGTCTTGCCAAATACACTAGTGATGAGTGGTGTGAATTAATTATTAATTAATTCACTAATTATTAACTCATAAATCAACTAAATAATACATCAGTTAACTCAGTGCATGGACAATTCAATGGAGACAAGTGTTAGAGGTGGGTGAAAGGGTGAAACTACTACCAGTTGTGACTATAGTTGTGCATGAGATTTGCACAATCATTGATTGAGATTTCCAATGAGGATTGCGTAGTACAAACAAAGGGAATTCGAACTTGGATCTGATCCATTCTCAACTTGGATTACGCAGTAGAGGCAAGCAAACAATGGAGGCAATTTGAACATGTGGCTTGTTCAGATCTGAGCTAGTTTGTGTGTAGCAGGTGGAGATAGTACTGAGTACTAGTGAGGAGTATTATACTATGTATTGTTACATGTTCTCTATCATAATAATATATAGATAGTTCGGGGTTTTCAGCTGTATGCTTTCCCCATTACATACTATGTTGATATGTGTGATTGATGTTTCAATGTGTGCATGCGATTGTTTCTTAATTTCGCAAATTGATGATAAATGGTAGAGGAAGTTATGTATTATGCATGCATTTCACAAATAGTGTATAATTAGGATAATCTCTATGAATAAGTGTTATATTATTCAAATTTCTACAATGCTTGAGAAAGTTGATACATGTAAGGGTTGTACTTTGGGAAAATACACCAAGTATTAATTTCACGACAGAGATAGTTGAGAAGAGGCTATTCTAGAGTGAGTCCATTTAGATGTGTGTGGACCATTCTCGATAGCATTCATGACCAAACATAGGCATTATGTTATATTTGTTGATGACTATTCTTGTAAGTGTTGGATATTTTTCATGTAGAAAAAGGATCAAAATTTCACAAAGTTTTGTGAGTTTAAAGAATTGGTGGAGAAATATTTGGGCAAGAAGGTTAAATCTCTACGAAGGGATAATAGTTGTGAGTATGTCTCAAATGATCTTAAGAACTTCTATGCAACAGAAGGGATTAAACAAGAGTTGATGACACCCCACAACTCTTAGTAGAATGGGGTGGTCAAGAGGAAGAACAAAAGCATAGTAGGGGTAGCGAGGGTGATGTTGCATGATCAAGGCCTACCACTACACTTGTGGGATGAGGCATGCATCACAACTGTTTATGTTCAGAATTGTAGTCCACATCAGATACTTGAGATGAAGGCACCAGACAAGGATTATTCTGGTAAGAGGCCAGATGTTGTCACTTTAAGATTTTTGGGTTATTGGTATATTTCCACGTGAACAAAGATGCATGGAAAAATCTTGAGTCGACAACAAAGTTGGGGATATTTGTGGAGTACACTAATACACCTCATAATTATCGGGTGTACTTTTCAACCATTAGGATGACAGTGGTTCACACGGATGCCAGGTTAGATGAGGAGAAGGCCATGCGAGTTTCATTTGAGAGGGAGCTTGAGCTACAAGAAGATGATGAGTTTTTAGCTCCAAAGGTTGAGGAGCCTTAGATTGATGTGGAGCAACCACATGCAGAGGATCTAGGAGTGGAGACATCCACTCAAACAGAGTCTTCCATAGAGGGAAGAAAGCACACCAGAGAGGTAGAAAAATTGTTGGATGATGCATGGAAGAATGTGGGAGCACCCACTTCTCAGTGTAGGCAGAGGAGATCACCTGAGTTGTACACTCGATACATGGCTCTCATGGGTGAATGTGTTGTGACAGAGCCATCTTCCTTTAAGGAAGCAGTGCAACATCTAGTTTGGGTTGATGCCATGGTGGAGGAGTACGACTCCATACTTCATAACAATGTTTGGGATGTGGTCCCGAGACCAGAGGACAAGTCAGTGGTGAGCTCCCATTGGATTCACAAGGTAAAGAAAGCTACAAATGGTAGAGTGGAGAAGCATAAGGCTATATTTGTGGCCCATGGATTTTCATAGGTACAGGGGATTGACTATGATGAGACCTTTGCTCCTATTGCATGGTACTCATCAATCAGATCTATATTGGCACTATCAACACAGATGGGTTAGAAGATACATCAGATGGATGTGAAGAAATCCTTCCTTAATGGCATGATTGAGGAAATGGTATACATAGAGCAACTTGAAGGTTTTTAGACCTTTGACCATGAGTTGCATGTGTTTTGGATCAAGCGAGCATTGTATAGGCTGAAGCAAGCACCTTATGCTTGGTACACCAGGATAGATAGCTACTTCACTAGGTTGGACTTCACAAAGAGTGAAGTGGATGCGGACCTGTACCACATAGTGGTGGAAGATAAAATGTTGATCATAGTAATTTATGTTGATGATCTCATACTGATAGGTGATGATCAACTAATCAAATTGTTGGCTTAGTGGGTCCTGACCTAGGTTCAGAGTTAGTTTTTCCGAACAAATCCCTACACTACTAGCCCTTTCGGCATCAATCCGCAGAGTGCGGATTGATGTCTCACCCGAAGCAGTATGGGGGGATGTTGGAACCAAATTTCCGCACCCATAGATCAGTGTACTTTCATTTTATGCCCTAAATTTGATTCACATAGATCAATAAGCCTTTAGGTCTTATCAATATAATCTCCTTAATCAGCTTCTATACCTTTGCGAATGCTTACGACTATCTTTTGTAGACCCTGAATAGGTGGAACAACTACTTACGCATATCAAAGATGACTTATAACCCAGTAATTACTCAGCTTGGCTTAAGTGTTCAACAAATTTAACATTCAACAAGATAACGTTCGTGTAAATAGTTATCATCAACTGCATTCATATAAAAATACAAATCATGTAAAGTCGTGCATCAATATAATATTATTTCATAAACCCATCATTTATCACAATATAAATGCATTCATGTAAAAGAGAGTAAGTAGACAAAACATGGGAATTTATAGAATAATCTCTTTATTAATACTTCAGCTCTACTTACAGACTCAAGACTTCCCTACACACTGATCTGCGGGGTCCATGCACTCAGTTGGGGATTCTACTCTAGGTCTCTATGCACATAGCTACAGAGCCTTTTTTCTACTCTAATACTTCTATGATCTTCCTTCTATTGACCCATTAAATTCATCTCCATCTTTATTTCCATGCATTAGACTCTCTAAAACACACCTACTTATATAAAACCTAACTCAACTTACATAAAAGAAGGGTAAAACCCTTTATGACACTTTTACTATCTATGCACTCCATGACCACAACCTACAGAGACTTTACATTTTATACAACAAAACTTGGGCTTTTGCCCCAAAATTGACCCTAGGGGACCCCATCCTAATAGGCCCCCAACACAAAGATCATGGCTCACCCTTGAGTCACTCTGTTGGCACAAAGATCTTACTACAAAGACCTTCCAACTGTACTTGTGCCACTACCACTTCAGTCGCGCTCTGTTTAGATGGCTGTTTGATCTGCTCCACCATATTCTTTGTTCCTAGTCCTACACTGTCCTCCCTAATTTTCTATTGCGTGCTCTATAGGTTCACCAACTTCTCCTCAATTTTGGTGGAGATAATGTAGGACTCATCTAACTAAGGCCCCAATTTGGCCTCGGACCACCTCTTTCTTTTGCACTTATTCTACCTGTAAATGCAGCTGCCTCACTTCCTATAGCTTAGCAAGGCATTGTGCAGAAAAATGGTGTGTGCCGTTTCCCTTACTTCATCATACTATTGCTGGAGTTCATGAGATTTTGTATTCAAGGCTTGCAGGGTGGAATCTTCTTGTAGATTCGTGACTGCCTCCATTGCTTGCTCAAAAAGCGTGGTGCAGTCTACCACTGCGAAATCCATCGTTGCAACTCCATCCTTCACAGTGGCGTCATGTTATGCCATGACCTCTGGTGGAGTTGAAGGCTATGACTTCAACTTAGATTCTGTGATCTTCAAGTTTAACTCAAAATTAACTCTAGCCACTTATGTCTTGGCCCTGCGCATGCCTGCATCTAGCTTTTTGATCTTCGCCTCCAACGATGTTTCCTTAGGTATATGTAGTTCGGGCATTGTTCTGTAGGCTTCTGTCACCACGGCTACAAGACGGTCATTTTTTGCCTGGGTCCTGGACTTTCAGCTGTGCCTCCAACGCTGTTGATTTCTCAATGAACATCTATTCGTTGTTTACTCTATACTTGCTTATGAGGCTTAATGCGCACTGCTCCTGAGCTTTAACCTCTGCTATCACACCTTCTTGCATCATGTGAAGAAAATCACTATGGAGCGTGGTCACGTTGAGGCTGATGTTCTTCAGAGAGCTGATAATAGCCTTTTTAGTGGCCGCCTCCATGCTCAGAGCTCTATCTGGTAGCGTGATTACCTGGAGATCCAGTGACCGGACCATCTCGACTACTTGAGTGGTTCCCGGTGCCAAACTTGTTGATGCAGTGCTGCTCTACCCTGCACCAACTTGGAATCTATTTGCCTGAATCTGTAGCTCACTCAGATGCTTCTAAATTGTGCTCAGGGCCTACTTTTGCTGCTACTCAAATTGCTACAGTAGTTCTGCAGTGGTATCCCACACCTTATCACCTATTTCATCTAAGTCATAGCCAGTCAAAGTAATTGGGTCCAGCAATGGCTTGGTGGCTTTTGTTTTATTTCGCGACCCTTCCTTTTCCTGCTCGTTGTACCACTTCAGTCGAAAGGAAGTTCTTTTCTCATCCTCACAATCACCGCCCTGCTTTGATTGCTCTTCCTCCTCCATTTGAGGTGAAGGAGACTTATCACTCCACTCAGAGCCGTGCTCTTCCTATTCTACCTGCTTCTTCGTGGTGCATTCTAATTCCACTCAGGTCTTCTCCTCGACCTCTTTCTTCCATTTCCTAGCCAACTACTAAACCTTCTGTTTGGCCGCATCCTTCTTCTTCTTCTCTGTGGACTTGTTGGTGCTTGCGGGTAGATCAGAAGGAGAATACCAATCTATTGGCCAACACTTGATGACCTCCTCGATAGCATCATCTGTAGTGAGTCACGGTAGGTTGAACCATTTTTGCTCCAAATACTTCCATGCCTTGATGTATATGTGGTAGAAGTCAGCTTTGAAATCCACATATCTTGAAAGGTTTTCAAAGACAGTTGGTGATAACTGCAACTTCTGGTTGATGGCCATGCAAATTCTCACCTCCATCAGCACCCAAAGACTTTGGTCTCTGTGACCCACACAACATATTTTGTGGCCCATAGAGATGCAAATTTTGCATCCTCCAACAAATCATATTCTACAGGAGGAAATTGGCTATCCTTTGGCAAATCCTAGGTGACCAACATAATCAAGAGAAACAACCATGAATAGTGGAATCTTTTACTCTCGTCATGTGCCTCTCTGTAGTTTGTGAGGAACTCACTACACAAGTAACATGCCTAGTTGGATTGCACACCCTCTATGCACTGTGCAACCAAAGAAACCATTGGCGTCAAACCTCGTCCACGTGGCATTTTCACATAACCTTTCCAGCCAAAATCTATGTGCCAAACTTTACCGTGGGGTCACTCATTGAGGTAATAGAGTACCCACATGACATCTTCACAAGTTTGAATGTGTCCTTCATCTTCTCAATGAGGTCCTGCTTGCTCATCTTTCTGCCAAACTCCTTGGCTGTATTTAACCCTGAGTGGGGAAATAGTGTGATCCGATGGATAATAATATCCGTGATGGGGATCAGTGTGCTCAGCCAAAAGCACTCGTCATGCACCAAGCACAACAAATGCTTAATGATAATCAAGTTTATGTTGGAGTGGTGGTAGTGGGGCACTGACAATGGGTTCAACAACCACATAGACTCCAGCATAGTGACACCAGACTCTCTGTAGAAGACCCTCTTCATGTAGGTGTCTATAGCAAGGTGGGAGAACCACTCATGGTCCACCAAATCCCAATATTCTAGCTTCAAATGTGGGATTCATGCCAAGCGCAGCCCTTCAAACGTTAGGTTCTATGGTAACATGGGTGTGCTGAGGAGGAATTGTCCTACATCTAGGTCCTTAGGGACCTTCACTTTCCCCTTGCACAGAGTGACATACTTTGGCAACTTAGATATAGGATCCACCCCCTCGATGTCTATATCTTTCACGCCCTCCTCAACCTCCAAATCCACCACTTTCCCCTTATATTTCATGCTTAGATTTTCTTTCCTTTGGGCCCGTGTAGCGGCATGCTTCCTTGGTGAATCGCACACTGGCAGTGACTTATTTTTCTAATATTTCTTTGGTTTGGGGACCTCTCTCACCGGCATAGGCTTCGGCCTAGGATACCTTGATGCCTAGGTACTATAGATGGAACCTCCATGCTCATCACCTCTGGAGCAGATCCGTCAGAGGTGATAATTCCTCCTATGTTAACGGTCTCTCCTGGTCCAGACATCATGCTGAGAATGAAGCGTTGGGTATCCTCGAGTAACTTCTCGAATAATGAACTAGCGATCAAATCAGCGTAAACCTGAAGATTCTTATACAATCGGTAACTCAAAACATAAATTCTAAGAGTGAAAAGTGTTTTCTGCTGGATGACCATGTGTAATTTATAAGCAAATTCGAATTCAAATCTTACCGTTCCCCCCAAAACCTATCCATAAATGCTAAATTAGCAACAGGTTTTCCAATATTTCACTCTTAAATTCAGGCTTAAATGCCTTAAATGGCACTGCCCCGCTCCTCTTCACCATCTCTTGGAAGTCGAATTATGAACAATGACTGTAAGGGTTACTTTCTGGTTGCGCTCCGTGGTATCTCCCCCTATAGTGCAGCTTCCTTCATGCTTCATTTGGTACTGTGACACCATCCTGTTTCGTGCAGATCCCTTATCGCGCAGCTCTACAAACCGGGCATTGTAGTTTATAGTCCCGTGCCTCCTTGCAGCTTCCTGGAGCACTAAGACTGTGCTATTGTCATGTAGTCATTGCAATGGATCCCCAGTATATAGTTTCAATAGGCTTCCATTTACCCTTCCCGGAAATGGATCTCCATCCAACTTCATGAATTGAACTTCTCCAACATCTGTAATCTCTTCGATAACATATGGCCCTAGCTAGTGCATATGAAATTTTCCTAGAAACTTATCAAACTTACTATCATATAATAAAACTAAATCATTTACCTTGAAGGTGCACAGTTTGATGTACCAATAGTGCCAAGATTTTTCACGTCCCTTCTGAACCTATTGATGGAATCCAACCAAAAACCTATCTTCCTCGAGCTTTGTTAGCTGCGCGAGCCTTTCTTCTAAGGCTCTGTGGTCTACCATTCCTATGAAGTTTGCTGTGTGTAGACTAGGCACAATGTACTCCATATGCATCATAGCTTCTATGCCATAGACAAACCTAAAAGGTGTCTGACCAGTAAGCTTCTTACATGTAGTTCTGTAAGCGCATAACGCTATTGGTACGTGCACATCCCAATCATTCAGCTGCACATTGCAAACCTTCACCAGCGCATTCTCCAATATCTTATTAAAATCCTCAACTATTCCATTGGCCTAAAGATGGTATGATGTACTCTTCTAATGGTAAACATGGAACTCCTCTGTCAAAGCGCTAATTTTTTCATTGAGAAAATGTGTTCTGTGATCGCTCATCAATACCTTCAGGAAACCAAACCTGGTCAACACATATTCAAATAATATTTTTGCCATTGCTTTCCCTGTACAGTCCTTCACAGGCTGTGCCTCCACCCATTTGGTCAAATACTTAGTCATGGTGATGATATATCGCGCACTTATTTTCTTGCGTGGGGGCTGAATTGGTCTTGCAAAATCAATTGCCCACTTCTCAAATAGCTGTAATGACACCTGTGGTATCAGATTGTTTAGTGCAATCTGATACCTTTAGCATGTATCCAACATTAATCATAGATTTTCTACATAGTGCTTAACTAGCCCAAACATGGTTCATTCATGGAAATAGACCTCCAAGAACTTGTGAATGAACTCCTTGAACGTCGCGATGACCATGCACGAGAACATCACTAGCACATTCTTAAGGCTGAAATGCATCATTGTATACTAGAAACATCCCCACTCTGTCACGAAGGTGGTCTTACTCCTGTCTTCTAACGCGATCTCTATTTGATGGTATCCAGAGAACCCATAAGTGAATGAATAGGCCTCATTCTCGCCAACATTATCCAGTACTTCATTTGTGAACAGAGTTGGAAAAGGATCATGAACACAAGCATTGTTCAGCTTCCTAAGATCTACGGAAATCATTATTTCATCCTTTGGCTTCTTTTCCTAGACGACCATTAGACTCACCTAACTAGATTCCTCCACTGGTTCAATGATACCTACTTCAAGCATCTTGTCCAAGCGGACCTTTTCCTTGTATTTGGGATTAAGGCGATATGGCCTCTGCTTAACAGGCTTCGCGTTTGGTTTCAAAGTTATCTTCATCACCCCCAAATCGCCTATGATTCCTTTCAAGTCTAAAAATTTTGTGGGAAATAAATCCTGATATTCATGGAGCAACTCAGTGACTTTATCCACCATAGCATCATCCTAGTAGTCCCCTATCTTCGCAAACTTCAGTTCCGTTTCTTTACCAATGTTTACCTACTTATTTTTCAGTGGCGTGGTGATGTTGGGGTTCTCTATCTGCAGTCCCTCTACTTCGCGGTGGCCTTCTTCTTTGGGGATTTTAATATTCCTTGGATCCTCATCCTCTTATTCAGTAATCATATTATAGGATTCCAACACATGGCGTAGATGGGTTCTCCAATCCAGTTGAATCAATTCCAAGGGATCCTATGGAATTCTGAAGATTTCTACCTTAACTTCTTGCAGTGCTTCATCAATACTTTCAAATCCATCTTCAAAGATGAATGTCCTCACAAACCCTTTTGTTAAAATATCTCATTTTGTGATGTCATGGTAGAGCTTTGTTTCCAAATACTAGTTCATAGGAATGATGTCCAAAGTGTGACAGAAAATATGCACCCACTTTGGTTGTGGCTTCGTTCCATAAACCTTAGTCCACTTTGCCAAATGATTGTGTAGATCATCTCTCCCATCATACTTCTTAGTCAAATGGACCTTGGGGTGACCAAATCACATCTACATCATCCTCCTATAGTCGTGCCATTCTTCAAAACTATCTTTATGCATACCCCACCACCATGCAGACATAGCACGGCCAAATATAGCACTTGGAAGCGATGCTTCTCAGGCACTTCACTTTCAAATGCATCCATAAATTTATCCACATTAGTTAGACCATCATAATAAGGAAAAAATATTACCTTGGATGATACACAACACAATGATTTAGTCATCATATTACATCACAACGTACATACTTCATGTAACCTATTCTTCCAGTGCTCCAATTCTTTGTCCAAATTCGATGTACAGGAGATTTCACTGTCCCATGCAATTCGTTCATTGGCAGTTGGATTAACCCAATCTTGGTATCACATTGTTATCTTATATATCTGGTCCAAATCATCATTTCTTTCCTCATAGCCACAGACCAGTTCAGTATAGTGCGGTCCTTCTGTAGGGTCCAATGGTATTACTACGTAGAGCATTTTCCTTTCGAATGACATTGTCCGCTTCTCCAAATTGATGATCCCATTCATGTCGATAGCCCAATCAATTACAAGGAGCATGAGATATGGATTGTTGTCATCAATAATCTCTATTACTTCAAAGTTAGCTAACACGCTCACCCCTTCCATATCTACAGTTACTCCATGCAATCTCCCCATAGGGATAATCTTTTGTTGATTTTCCATTCTTAATTGAATTAGGGACCACTCTAGCGCAGGCCTCCCCATATTTTCTCAAGTCTATTTAGGAAAAACATTCACATCTGACCCTAGATCCAAAATAACTTGATCCATCTCCTATTCCCCTATTTGCGTGGTGATCCTCATCTTGCATCCTATTCTAGTCTTATGTCTATTTATCTTCCTAACCACGTGGGGCCCATCAAAAGTATTATCCCTACCAGCACATTTGTTTATCAACTTCTATAATCATTTCATAGTATATTGTCGTGTAGTGGTTTCATGCAAGTCTCCAAGAAGGTAGTAAGCATGGAGGGGTCAACTTCTTCAGATAGCCTATCTTGACTTCCTGAGGTAGAGGCTTCAACAAAGCTTTTCTTTGCTTCCATAAATTTTTCCTTTGTGGACTCCAAATCAAACCCAACTTCTTTTTCTGAAGCCTTGCAGACCCATCCATCTTCTTCAAGTTGCTTTCCCTTATTGTCACTAGTCATCACACCACTTTGAAATACGATATTGAAATTGGGATCCTCTTCGCAAGGTTTTGCCGTCATCATCTACAGGTTCTAGGTAGGTTGTTGAGGCTGCACCTTCTTCTTCTACATTTTAGTTATCAATATAGGGAACTCTTCTATTGCATAGTCAAATTGAGTACAACGCCAGCATGACGGGGTTGTCTGGCTCATACACTCGCATGCATAATGTCCTGGCACTCCGCAATTATAGAAAATAACCTGCCCTTGACCTCTACTAGGTACTTGTCCTCCTCGACCCCATCCATGTCCTTGATATCCTCCACGTGCTTCCTGACATCTTGATATAGAGGCTGAGTTTCTGTTAGCATCTGGTACACTCGCATTATTTCCGTCATTAATTCATAGCTATGATAGTTATGCTCATCATGGCTTACCAATTTATAGAAGTTGCAGAAAAGTTGTTGCAACATCTATACAAATTTTTGCAGTAAGTGGCAGTTGTCTATTGCATGTTTTCCTTCTACTTGACAGATAGTGCACCACAGCACGGGCCCTGTACTTGGTCCTGTTGGGGCTTCCGGCCTCAGAGGCATGGGCCCTCCTCTTGCCATATAATTTGTGAAAATAGGGCAATGATCCTTATCATGGCCTTGGTTTTTACACTTGAGGTGGAAAACTTCTTCGTGCACATCTGATCGAGCCACTTTCTCCTTTTTCAAGCTCTGAAACTCCAAGCAAAGATTCTGCAACTCTACATGAATTTGTTGAACTCCCAATGTCACATCCTAGATAAGCGTATCATGTAATCTCATTGTGATCCCCAATTCTTATGCCTATGTTCCTATCCTTTTTTATGACAGAGCAATCCTTAAGTGAGGTCGGAGTGTGACTATAAACCAATCACAGTGTTCACTATTTGTGAGATTTAGATTGGATTCACAGATTCCATACTTTAGTCTCTGATCCAGCTCCTAGGGTGTTTCACTAATCCTCATTGTGATTTCCTTGAACCCCACTATCGACTGTGTTTCAGATTTAGGCCTATCAAATTCCTTGTTTAGAGAAGTCTGAGTGTCTACTAACAACACCACCGGGTTATCAGTGCAATACTCAATGTACCACGTCAACACGTGATCTTGTAGAGAAGTAACCAACTGCAATTTCTTCATATGATCATCCGTAATATTTTGTGATGTCTACACGACCTTCACAATGAACCAAAACTGGTCTGGGTCCTCATTTCCCAAGCCCTTGAAACCTAGCAATTTCATCGTGTTCAACATATTAAATGGTGGCGAAGGTGGGGGTGGTGTGGGTGAAGGTGTATGCTATGGAGGTGAGGGTGGAGGTGGTGTGGACGGATGAGGTATTCGTGGAAACCCTTGCCTTATTAACTGGAAAATGCTTTACGATGAAGCTTGTGTTTCTCCCTCGTCGTCACTCATAAGAGGTTCAATCAGTGAGCTATATTCAGGGTCTGTTCTCCCTCTACCCTTGAATGAATTTCCACTTTGTGTAGCTCCAAACATCAAGTTAATGGCATAACCCACATTTCACACAAGAGCATCTTAATCCAAATATTCAAAGATCTCAAATACTTACCTCACAGTCCCTTGAAAAAGCGTCGCTCTACTTTGCTGTAGCTGACTGAGGTATCGAACACGAATTCTATCATGAATCCTCCTATGACTCGATCAACCTAGAGATCAACAACGCGCACAAGCTTATCCTCAGAAGCTTCCAATCTCCGCACTAGTTCTGGGGTCCACACTATTGGACCATCAAGCCTCCCCCTTCCTTGGCCATCTACCAATTCAATGATCCACTCATATAGTTTGATTGGGAAGGTGTAGAATAAGATCTCGTGTATCTTTATGTGTAGTATCTATCCAACCACTATTCTTTCGTTAGGCACGTTTTTGTTTTCTTGCACCGTGAATTCATGGATCTTTCTATCCAACCACTCAATTTCTTTCTTGGTCAGATTCCAGTGATGTGACATCACACATGTCTTTATGCAGATCTCGGTCCTGGTAGTGAAACCATTTGTTGGCTTAGTGGGTCCTAACCAAGGTTCATAGTTAGTTTTTCTAAACAAATCCCTACACTACTGGCCCTTTTAGCATGAATCCATGGAGCACAGAATGAAGTTTTACCTGAAGTAGTATGGGGGGGATGATGGAACCAAGTTTCCACACCCAGAGATCAGTGTAATGTCATTTTATGCCCTAAATTTGCCTTCACACAGATCAATAAGCCTTTATGGCTTATCGATATAACTCTCTTTAATCAACTTCTATACCTCCGCGAACACTTACAACTATCTTTCATGGACGCTAAATACGTGGATCAACTACTTACACATATCAAAGATGACTTATAACCCAGTAATTACTCAAATCGCCTTAAGTGTCCAATAACTTCAACATACAACAAGATAATCTTCGCATAAACAGATAGCATCAATTGTGTTCATATAACAATACAAATCGTGTAAAGTCGCGCGTCAATACAATATTATTTCATAAACCCATCATTTATCACAATATAAATTCATTCATGTAAAATAGAGTAAGCAGACAAAACACAAGAACTTATGGAATAATATCTTTATTAATACTTAATTTCTGCTTACAGACTCAAGACTTCCTTGCACACTTAGCTGCGGATTTTACTCTAGGCCTCTGTGCACATCATTGCAAAGCCTTTCTTCTTCTCTAAAACTTCCATGATCTTCGTTCTATTGACCCATTAAATTCATCTCCACCTCTATTTCCATGGATTAGACTCTCTAAGACATACCTACTTATATAATCCCATGGTCCCACAGACCATGGGTAGATCTTCAAAATCCGACTCAGATTACATAAAATAAGGGTAAAAACATTTATGACACTTTTCCTATCTACGTGCTCTATGACCACAACTTGTAAATAATTTACATTTTATACAACAAAACTTGGGTTTTTTCCCCAAAACTTGGGATTTTGCTCCAAAATTGACCCTAGGGGACCCCATCCCAACACAAGTCTTGCAAGGAGGACCTTGCAAGAGAATTTGAGATGAAGGACATGGGGCTCATGCATTAATTTCTTGGCATGGGAGTATGACAAGGAGATGGGGTGTTGTTTGTGTCTCAGGGCAAGTATGCAAACACGATACTTAGTTCCACATGGAGAGAAACAAACCCAAAAAGACTCCTCTAGCAAGTAATTAGAGGAAGAGGATGCTACATTAGGGGAAGTAGTGGAAGCTACTATTTATAGGGAGCTTGTGGGTTCACTTATGTACTTGGTGAACACATGACTAGATATGTGCTATGTAGTTAACCAACTTAGTCAAGCGATGGTTAGGCCTACGAAGCTATATTGGAAGGAGATAAAGCATGTGTTGAGATACCTCAGGGGCACTACTTAGTACAGATTATGGTACAAACAGATAGAGGGAGTGAAGCTTCAAGGCTTCATCGATGCATATTAGGTAGGAGTCCATCTGACAGGAAGAGAACATCAGGAGGGATCTTCAGTATTGGGTCAACGACAATTTCTTGGTACATCAAGAAACAAAGGTCGGTTGCACTTAGTTCGGCAGAGGAAAAGTACATTGTTGCAAGTTAGGTAGCATGTGAGACCATTTGGATGAGGAAGATCCTAGTTAGTTTGTTTGGTCAAAAAATGGATCCAACTATTATTTACTATGATAATCATAGTTGTATCAAACTCTCTAAAAATCCAGTTTTTCATGATCAATCCAAGCATATTGATATCTGGTATCATCATCTCAGAGATTGTGTATTGAGGCGAATTATGTTGTTAGGGTACATTCCTATTTGGTCAATTTAGTGTCCTAAATTTCTCTAAATAAATTATCAATCCGGGTATCATAAACTGATGAAGTGTAGTGCATTGTTTGGGCTAGCTAACCCTTCTTACTTTGTTGTTTTAATGTTTATGTTGTTTTTGGGGGACGGTTTGGTCTTTTAATTCCTAATGATTTACAATGTAAATTATTAGAACTAAATCTAACTTTTGTAAAGACTGCTCAAAATCCAAAAATGAAAACAGAGCTAAGAAAGAAATGAAAACAAAGTTTCTATTATTATTTTACCATTATTTCCAAATCATGAATTAGAACTGAAAGTGAAATTTATAATTGATGTCTAACTAATTACAGAAATAAAACTAAATGACATACTTGGTTACTCCGCCTCTCAATTTTGGGAGAAAGTCTCCTTGGGATGACATTTGAGTAATTTTTTACTTCATTAATCTAAAAGAAAGAAAATACAAAGATGCATAAATAACTCATTGCATAGATGAAATGTTCAACCACCTAGTTAAGGATGAATTATCAACTTGAAGGGTTTTCCATAAACATTCATTAACACCATGAGTCAGTAAAATAAAAATGAAATGGCAAAGATAGTAAATGACACTGATCAATTTAATTGAGAATTTAAACTAGTAAAACAGTGAATGAAGTAAACTATCCAAGAGTGTATCCTTATCATTCTTCAATCCTACTCTCATATTGAAACAAGGTTAGTTCTTAATTGAAGAAAAAAGATTACACCATTGAGTTCTATCTTGAAACTACTGATAAAAACTAAAAATAGATCAAGCTAATGGAAACCACTCTAAATTATAAACATTGTTAATAAGAAAATGATGGAAATTGCATTATAAACATTGTTAGTAAGAAAATGATTATAAACACTGTGAAAGAAAATGATGAATTTATAGTTAACAAGAAGAAGAAAAATAAAATTAAATGAAACCTTCTTTAGTGCAGGGGCCCTCTGCAACTGATTAGGCTACCTTGCTCAATCAACTCCAAGAAAACTCCTTCAGATGTTCATAAAAACATGCAGTCTTCTGATATTAAAAGAGGGACACAAAATGCCCATAAATTACAGAGTCTAGAACTTTGATTTCACAATAATACTATTACTATTACTACTAACTTCTTTGGTCCTTTACATAGGTATTTATAAGAAAAATCATATAACTATTTGTGGAGAAAAGCATGCTACAACCAAACACATAGAAGATAGATATGCATAATTTCTTCCTCGGCTACTGGAGACATAAATCCAAGACATGGTGGCTATTGGATTCATTTGTACAGGTGGTTGTTGGAGTTCATAGGTATAGGTAGTTGCTCCAGGTAATGCTTCCCATCACTGAGAAATGCATTAATTAACCATGAAACAAATTCATGTTATCTTCAGTCTCTTTGTGTTTGACTTATCCATTGACTGTAGTCTTATGCCATATTCTTCATCGACCTGGGCTGAATGAATAGGATAGGGTCCATGTCATGATGATTTTTAAGCTTCTCATGTGGCTAGTTTCTCCTTCTGACACCTGGAACCTGTTAGAGCATGAAGGTAGCTACGGAACAACCGATTAGCTGAAGAATAGGTTGCATTCCGTAGCTAATATACAAAAAATTATTCAAATAACAAAACATGAAAGCATAACATGTAAATCACTAAATGTCCTCCTCAAGATAGTATATATTGGTTATTGGTGATGAGAATGCATCTTTCTTATGGAAAAACAAAGAAAAGGAATGAGAAGAGTTGCTAGAGAAAGAGTAATTTTGAGGCTCAACATAAACCCATTGCAAAATCATTGCATGTCCTCATGCAATTTTAAAAAATGTGAACTTCTTTCTCCTATTGCATCTATTCTGACACTTCTACCAGCAAATCCAACTTCCTTTTCTTACTTCTCCTTGCACTAACTACCATCTTGGGCTTCTTCATAAGAAGTCTGTATTTGAGGTTGATAATTGTTCTACTCAAATTCCTATTTTTCCTCTTCAAATTCTTATTTTTCTTGTACCATAATCCTAGGTGCAACATTGTGTTGTCATGAATGGATTTATCCAGCTCGTTCTTCTCCCTCAAGGTTTCATTTTCTTTTTGAATGTGCCTGTTCAAAATCTCCAGCTCAAAGATTTCTTGTTTGAGAGAGCTAGTTAGAGGTTCTTGTGGATTAACAGGTTACTCTAGATTGGTTGAGGATCCTGGATCCATTGAGGTATACTTTCTTTCCAATGACTCTATGTAGTCATAGATTTGATGTTGTACTAGATCTATGCTAGGAGAAGCTATGCTTGGGTTGCCTTCAAAATTCAGTTGAGGAGAGTTTTGTGGATTGTGTTCAGGTGGAATAATGTTAGGAGACTGAACTGGGGTTTCTTTCTTTAAGTTTATGAACTGGGATCCTTTTGATGTTACCTTCCTCACCTTACTTCAGAGTCTAGAGCTCCTCCTCAGGTATTGGAAGCTTATGGTTTCTTCTCTTGTGTCCTTCTTCCTCTTTCCTATATCCTTCTTTTTCTTGATTTTCTCCTTAATCTTGGTTAGTCTTTGGGAGAGTAATTGTTCATCTTCTTGTGGTGATGAAGGTTCAGGAATGTCTTCATTAATTTCTTTAGCTCTCTCTTTCATTTTTCCTTTTTGTTTAGTCTGCTTCCTAACCTTTGGTTTAAAAGATGTCTTTGCATCATTCTTTTGTGAGGAGGTTTGAATGTTAATGCTGATCTTTCTCGTCCTGCTTTTATTAACATGACTCTGCTCAAGTGACTCTGGACCATCCTGGAAAAAATTTCTTACCAATAAATCTTCCTGTTACCTCAAAATCTAACCCTGGAAGGCTGCAGAACAGGAAGACCTGAAGTAACTATTTCAAACCTACTTTAGGTTGAGGCTTAGCCTCCTCAACCTGAGAGGGCTCTCTCAAAAACGATTAATGATTTTGATTATAGTTAAGATGGCTAACTCTTGTTAAACAACTGTAAAAATATGAATGGTGGAAACACATTTAGCAACTATCCATTGGGCTTATGGAGTCAACAACATCTCAATATGACAATGAATTCAACCTTACATAGAAGTCAGGGCATTCAACATTTAAAATATTCAGAACATAACAACTCAGAAAGGACCACACAGTCTATGAATGCATACAGAAAGTTAGAGCACCTCAAGTGAATTCTAAGTGATTACACATTCATACCACTGCAAGAATTAGGAAAAGGACAACATCTCACATTCTGAACATAAAAACCCTCATGAATCCTGAGAAGTAAAGCCAAACATGTATTATCAAAACAGAGTATTACATAAGCCAAATATCAGCGTTTTTTCATAAAATTTCCAACCCTTTTTACATTGATGCTCCAGCTATATATAGAGTTCTTCTCCTATCTAATTGAGATTTCTCCTCAAGCATGAGGGAAACTCGAGATCTACTTCTAATGACACCTCATCCACTTCTAACTGCTTATTTAATGTAACAAACTTTAACTAGACTTTTCAGAGATCTAAATCTAGTAGGATTCTAACACCATGCCATGCTAATAATAGCGTTGGTTACAATGATGCCCGTTCCTTGACATCTGGTTCCCTGTTAGTTTGGCTATGATGGAAGTTTAAGACTCCATGCTTGTCTTTTATGCCACATCTTTCCCATTGTGCCGAAATATAGGAAACAACCCTTGCTCATCGGTCTTTATGGTTTTCGAATCCACAGAAGCAGGTCTTTCATCTTTGCTTTCCAAAACGTGACAGATGGCCACGTCCATTGATGTGTTGTCCACTGCTTTTTAAAACAAAAATGCATTTAGGCTGTCTAACATATCTGAACTGTGATTAAAATTCTCACTTTATGACAAAATTCAAATTTGGATCCAAACCCATATTTCTCCATCTATCTTAACCTGATTGATTGTTGCAGCTTCGGATGTTTCCTTGCATATATTCATTCTTCAAAATTTCCCACTTATGTTTCAAAACCAGTTGATTTGTATTGGATCCTTTAGCTTCAGCAGTTTCGTAGCGCGCTACGAAACTGCTGAGCTTTAATCATCACCTTCAACAGTTTCGTAGTGCGTTACGAAACTGCTGAGTTGTTTAAAAAACATAGTTTTCAACCCAAAAATTTATTAATTGAGCACTTTGTTATCAAAATCTCCTTTCAACTATCCCAAGACTTTCCAAAACTGAGTGGACATGTAGAATTCTTCAAGAAGATGATACTAAGCAAAATCATCAAAATTCAAAACATAATCTTACTTGAAATGTGATTTCATTTAGAAGGTTCCTTTAGCTGGCTTAATTGTGCCTTTAAATCTTTGATTTGTTTCTTCATAATCTTGTTCCTAGCTCTTAATTGCATATTAATCATCCTGATGAATTTTGCTTCTTTGATTGCCAGTACTGTCCAAGTATGGAATTGAGTATCACAGTCAACCACCTCTGAAGTTGCTTTCTCTTCCCATAAGGTTTTAATTCTGTAATAATTAGCTTGTATGATGGCATGTCTTCTGGCAGCTTTCCTGAGTCTGGAAATCTCAAGGTTAGCTGATTCCAATCTTCTTTTCAAGTCTGCTATACTGTCTTCTTTATATGTGGCGACTGCTTTGCCTTTTTCCTTTCTTTGATGGAATTGTATCTCTTCCCTTGTTTCCTTTGTTCTTGGTGGTACCTCCTGTACTTGCTAAAATCTCCTTGTTATGGGTCTCTTGGGTTTGAAAACAAATTGTTCAACTTGCTCATCAAATTTAAGTTTCTTTGAGGCTTTCGTTTTCTTTGTATTCTCTTTTTCTCACTGCATCAATTCATCTTGAACTAGTGGGGACTCCTCAAAGTCAATTGCCTACAATAAATCGTTTAGATTTCTCTTCGAAACTGGACTTTCTTCAACAACTATTGCCTTACCTTTTTCTTCAGCCATCTGACTTCTTGTTCTTCTCCTTGAGACTACTTCAGTTGTGCTTGCTTCAGGTGCAATATTTTTGACTTGAGCTTTTTCCTTAGTTGATTGTTGAGGTGTATCTTGAATGATCAGTGGCTGTACTGAATCTCTCACTTGTTTCCTTGCCTTTAATTTTAAAAATCTCTTAGCTCTTGTTTCTGTTTGAAGACCTGCTATTGTAAGATCTCTTGCAGGTAGAGGACTGAGGCCAGTCTGGCTTATGAAACCAGCCATAAAAATAAATGAATTCCAATCTTTGACTACCTTTTGAAGCTCATGTAAGACAAGTAGTTTAATCAAACCATGATGAAATAGAGAAGTTTCACAAGCTTCCTTCCTCAATTATACTTTGTCACACATCTTACTCAAACTGCGGAATAGATAAAAAGGTAGATCAATGGAAACCTTCCCTGTAAAATGAAAAAGGAGCTTGAAATGGTACGAATACACTTTGTTATACCTTCCTTCGCAAGTCAGGTATTTTTGTATACAGGTGAGTAAATGTGCATAAGACTCTTTGACATAGCTCCTAGGCACTGACTTACTCAAATCTGAATTTACAAACTCCTTCTTTAAAAACTCCTTGCATGGATTCATGTCAAATTTGAAATTTTTGAACCAGTTGTCTTGTCCTCGTGGAATCTCTGTCACAGTGGATATCATCTCTGGCGAGACCTGCAATTCCATCATAGCTACCTTTGAATTTAAACCTGTGAAATTAAGCGCAAATTCTTTGGTTACCTGTGCATGCCCTCCTTGTAACTTCCTGCAAAAATTCTAACACCCGGCCTTTTTAAACGCCTTCTCCACCTCTTTATTCTTTAGTGCTATATCCAAGCCTTCAGGCTCATTCCTCAGACATTTGCCTAATCTGTGTTCTTTTTTCTCTATTGATCTCTCCATGAAATCTTAAAGACTTGCAAACAAGGAATACTAGCTCTGTTTGAACTGTAAACTCAGCTTCTTTTGAAATTCTACCTTGCTTGATTTGCTGCCTCACTTGATTACACTTGTATTTAAAATTGAAATCTTGTCATTTATAGTCTTTCAAATTGCAATCTTGCAGATTTGTTATTCATGCAAGGCTTACAATCATCATTAAGACTTGTGCAAGGTGGCCTTTCTTGGAAATGGTAATTCGTGTGTATCAACAAATCTAATGGTGGTGATAAAGGTGATGGGTGGTGGAACGTGATAAGTGGAGTACATGAACTGACACAAGATGATGCAGCCTCTGATTTACCTAACGGATTTGAAATTTGGGAAAGATTCGCTGCGGAATGCACGAATCCCTGATTTCACAGCGCGGTTAGTTTGAAATTTGAATGATGCGCTGCGAAATCACCTAATAAGGTTTTGCGCTGCGCAACTGCTAAACAAAGTAAATGCACTGCGAAAACACTTTAAAAGAATGCATACGCTACGCAATTACCAAAAGGCTTGGTGGTGGATAACAAAATGACACATGGCTATGAAACAATGGTGAATGAAGGGGGACCAATGGTAGATAAGAATATACTTGACTCATGACCTCTTAAAACTTCAGAATTTAAGGAAAAAAAAAATGAAATCAACTTAGACTAACACTGACCTTTGTCATCGGGTTAGGATGAGAAGTTACATATATCAGATTTTTTAAGTGATAACAGAAGGAATTGGGAATTCTAAATACATCATATCCATTTTATTCACAATGAAAATAAAGTTCAAGTAAAATTCTAGTCACATACACTCTAATAACCATTTCCTTCGAAGTAGATATCTTTATTTGAAAAAAATTCTACATAAAACAATACAATGAAACAAGAATCTACTCATAAGTCATCATCATAGATCAAAATCTGATTCTAGATCAGGTGTAGTTTTCTCAATTGTTTGCATCTCTATAAATCTGCTACCTTTTCCCCATGGTGAGGTTGATCTTATTGTAGAAAACACCTGAGTCATGCATGTCCCTTTTGACTGTGATATTTTGTCATCTTGGATACTTTGCAATGTTGTTGTCTTGTGGTTGTTCTCCTCACATTGCCCTCTTTGTACATGTAGTAGCTCACACATGCTTAATCGCTAATTTACCCATAAGGAAAAGCTGATTTATGTTGATATGATTGGGGATGGGGAAGAATTAATATCGAAGATATCAAATTGGTCATCACTTTTGACCCTACTTGAGAGTGCAAGGTCATACTGTACATAACGAGACGACAACTCTAGAATCATGGGCCTCTTTCCATTATTCCTCTTCCATTGTTGTTTGTTCTATGACCTTTTTTTTTCCTTTCCTACTTTCAATTGATTTTCAGTTGGAGAATACTTTGTGCTTACCAAGTGATTGAAGGTGTGACCGGTAGTAAACTGTGCTTGAAATTTCAACCTTTTAGATGGACCAAGCTCTAGCTAGTGAAGAATAATCTCCTCAAGGCTTTAATGCATGGGAGGGCTATGTTGGGGATATAGTTTGCATGTTGAAGGCATAAGAGAAAGAGATATTTCTCTACCACATTTTAAACAAACCAACAAGGGCAAGATCTCTAATGATTTTTCCATTCTTGTCTTTTAATTGTAGATCCTTCGATAATGAAATCAATAATTATTTATGTTTTTGATTGATATGATGATAATCAATGAGATCTTGAATGTATAGCTATTTTTGGGTTCTTACACACTAAGTTTGTTTATGTTATTATCATGTAACTAAAGATTTGATAAGGCCTCTAACATAATAGGAGTTGATGGAAAACTACAATTTTAACCATATTCATTAAATATTTATATCTATAAAGTGTTTATTACTTTATATGTGTCTTTCTCTTTCATATTTAATCAAAAGCAAATTAGAGTTTGAGTTAGTAGGGCTTAATCAACTAAAGTGTGTAAACCTCCCCTCAAAGACTCTGTTACTATTCAAATATATCATATGGAATTGCAGAATATATGGGTGAATGCCATCTTCCAATTTTAAAAATAGCCTTTACTCGCTGTGGTGTGGTTGGGATGGTGACTATCCATTGATGGTGAAAGTTGCATCTGTCAAGGTTTATCCCTTAAGCCATCACCTATTCCTCTCATATTATGAGCCACTATATGTATGCATGTGAGTTCATGCATAGAACAAGGTTTTGAGGTTTCTTCTGGAAGGCTGCAAGAATAAGTACTTACTAATTTATGAACCTCATTCTAATAGGCATGGTGGAATTTACTGTACCAACTAGATTGATTTGTGACTTATTTTTATTTTTAACATTTAAGACATATTTCATGATATGGAAGTTCAAGTACTATGGCTTGAATTATAATATAGGCATCTTCATATTTTTTCATCTTAAACTCTGCCTTTGACTAACAACTTTATCTTTTGAAATTTATGTCCTTGACAACTACTTTAAATGCCAATGGTGCATTGGTTCACTGTTGAGGTCAATAGAGGCATCCATCAGGGTTGCATTCTCAATGTGGTCTGCCCCACCTGAATTGTGTGAAAGTCAAAGGGATGAGTCTGGGTTAAAAACTTGGGAGCAGGGTGAATACATAAGCCCTAGGCCTAGCACTTAAGGCAAAGGAAATATGCTCTTTATGGTGCAGCTCTGCATGGAATGTTTTTCAAAGCACTTCCAAACAAAAAATGGCTTTAAGAAAAATTCTTGGTTTATATTTGATTTCTTTTGTTAGATGTAGCAACGAAGTTTCTCTATATAGTTAAATTGGTTTTAGCATTCTTCCTAACGTGTTTTTGTTTCTTTGTTTAGGATGATATTTTATTCCTTCTATTTTTACCATGCTTTATTGTATTAAAATATATAAGTATAAAATTTAGCACATATCTACTCTGAAGTTAGGTAAACATTTGGTAGAGACACATGGATGACTGATATCGTGAATCTTTACAGCCTTTCTGATTTGACAAATGTTTTAGTTCTCTATTTCTTGGGAGGCACTATATTAATGCCAATGAGATTCAATACAAGGCAGAAGGCAGAGTTGTCAATGTGCATTTGTAATCTTCTAAAGTAGTTATTATTGTTTACCCTTCTTGGCATTGCCACTAGTTGAAGAATTTTTTTTTATCAACGCTGACAAGACTTGCTCGATATTCGCTCAAACCTTGATGGGGGAAAACATCCTTAGTCATGGCTCAGGTTATAAGAATTTCTCTGTCCCGACATCCAGTTTTGTAGTTCAAGTGAAGAATACTTATTCAATACTTGAATTATTACATAAAAACTAGGTATTTTTCTATGATTTGTTCTAAGTGAAGGATCTTATTCTCCATTCCTTTAAAAAATGTCTAAGCCTTGAATCTATGATAATGGGAATAGAACAAGAGAAGTTTCAATGTAATTTTACTTTCATTGGTTCTTGTCATTTCTTTCCATTTGAGATTTTGTAATCTCTCTTATTAATTGCGGACACATAAGATTTGGCATCCATAATCTAAATGTAATCATGTTGATGCCACTTTATTTTGAAAAAAGTAGTAAAAAATGAAATATTCGTTATATCATTTGTCAACTCGGAAAACATTTTTATGAGGAAAATGGATGCTTTATTGTAGTTGCAGTTCATCGTCAAGTTTCAAATTAATGGTGAACTAAAATCACTGTGATAAATTGAAATGTGATACCACACAAATTTTATTATCTTTCAGAAATGTTGACAGATTCAAAAATGGCTTTGTAAAATATAAAAATGACTTCTTATCTACGAAAATCATGAACTGAAGGATGCCATTTGTAACATTTTCACTATATGGTAAACAAATCCATAACTCTGAACCCTAGAAAGCTGAAACTTAAAGGAACTCACTAAACTACTTCTTTATTCTAGATTTGAAAATTTCTAAGCTAACTGGAAAATACTAACAACAAACTAATAAGAATTCGAAGTACTTAGAAAATAGTCAAAAACATGTATCTATTTTATTCATTAACTCAGAAAAGGGAAAAAAACATTACACACAGAAAATAGTGAATATAATAATAAGGACCTTAGATCTCCCTACTATTAGAAAATCAGAAAGGCAGTAAATATTTTCTTGATCTTGTTAATTACTTGTGATGTTTCTTATTATTACGATCTTTTATCTCTTCTTTCTTTAGTTCATGAAGAAAATACCAAAATCAGTAGCACATAAAACAATAGACACCAGATGTAGGCACATGCAAGGGAAAACCCCCTCTCGAGGGGAAAACCCAGCCAAGATAATTCTTCCTTTCAATAGTATTCTTTGAGACTCTTCACCCTAGACCAAGACTAGACCTTCCTTCCACACCAAGTTAGCCTCCCATAATTTCGACCTCTTTCCAACAACTTCGACTATGCAGTAGCTTACGAAAACTGGCAGCTTCTAACAATAATGAAACTTGAAGGACTTTGATATCCCAGTCTAGGACACAAAACAGAGAAAGAGAAACGCCAAATTTTCGTCTTTCCTTCTCTCCTTAGACTTCCCCAAACTCACATTTACGACTAGTATCACTTTCTCAGAAACACATGCTAGTATCACTTGTATTGGTTTTATATTAAACGCAACTTCTTTGTCGACAATGTCACCATTTTTATCCTTTATAGACGCAGAGACAAAAAACCATTTCAATTTTCTCTTCAAAGGTTATGCCTCCAAAATATTGTTAGTTTCAATTGAGCAATGTCTCCTATGCATATGTGGAAGTCACACTACTTGCAAAAGGATGTGGACCATAATGCATTAGTTACAAGCTTGGCATGAACCTTATATTGCGTCCTGGAGGCCAATAGTATAATGGATAGAGTATATCTTAAAGGATGTATATAATCATTCAAAAACTTTGTTATACCAGTATACATTGTTCTATTATACGAGCTGTCATAAAATTTATGTATTCAAGGGTAACTATTATTGTTTACATATGTGTGTCCTTTATTAATAAAATTTCGTTGAGAATTTGAACTCCAATTTCTGTGGTTGTATAATAATTGAAAATGGGTACTATAATCGATGCATATTGTGGTAGAGGAATGCCATTGATGTGAAATACCAACAATATATGACAAAATAGTAATAAATGAATGACTTCAATACAGTGTGTCTTTTAACAGTGAAGAGAAATCATTGACATATTTTTTTGGCAACCATTTCTTTGGTATAATTGTACTGCAAATGGGAGTCTCTTATCGATATAATATAGTGGTTGAACAATGCCTATAAGCTCCCCTGTTACTGAGGATTATATTCTTTAGAAACTAGTAAAAAGGGTTTTTGAGATGAACTCTTCAACTACTTCCATTGTAATGCAACCTTGAGATAAGCCTGTCGCCACTCCACCCACTAGTTTTTTTCATTCTTCAAGTGGCATGCCTTTATAAAGAAAAAATTGCATCCATATTATGATTGGAGAATACTATGATGGTGCCTTCCCTAAAGGCAAAATTACAGATCAAGGTGCTTTTAAAGACAACTTGGCTCCATTCACCCTCCACTCTATTCCATGTGATGGTTTGGTGGTCCAATCCAACAAGTTCTAATTAATGAGGGGCTCAACTATTCTAACTCACTAGTCAACTTGCATGAATGCTTAAAACAACACCCCAAGCTCTAGCATTTTACAATCCTATAGTTTACTTTCCCAAACATACAAACTAGGAAAAGACAGTCATCTAAGCACACTAGTAATTGCTCGATGGCCATCATCAAAATCCACATGCAGGTTGCAACCACATGAAATGAGCTTTAGCGAACAACTTCGTTTTAACATTAAGCAACCCCCAACCTCTGATTACTAGTTTGTTGAACATGTTTGCAACATTTCAAGGTTCTATTATATTTAAACATGCTTTATATACACCGCCCTTCTCATCACATAATGTAGCCAATACAACCAATCCATTCAATGACAGACAACATATCCTCGCAATCAACTATTTTGAAACAATTAAGTTCTATTAATAGCATTAACTATAGTACACTTGATCTTCATAAAGTGAGAACAATAAAAAACCTTCACCCTCCATGAAGCCCTTGATCCAGTTTACATCATTGCTTTGAAGTGGAAGGATATTTATATTAAGTTTACACTGTTGTTGACTTAATGTTAGGGAAATGACTCTTGTTACATTAATCATTGCAGGGATTCTTCTAGCACTGACTTGGACTCAATTGATTGTTACCAAATTTGGCCTTATGGGTAGTTCCTTATTGAACTTTAGACAAAGACACTATATCTTTGTTCCCATTTAAATATGATATCGACCAAAAAAGATTCTAGATCCATATTTAACTATAAATACCAAATTGTATATGTTTGAATGGAAGAAGACAAAAATAAATAGCCCATGTGAAAATTCTAGCCTGCTTTTGATAGCGGATTCAGTTCACAATTGATGTCTAAATCAAACCTGTTATTAGTGGAATCATTAGCTAATGGACTGCGCCCTAGAGACAATATTTCCCAATAATTAATAAGCAGTGGCACTCTTGCATCCAAAAAAATGGACATTGCAAGGCATCATTCTAGGCATACAACTATTTATGCAAAAGGAAATGATGGCATAGCTATATGAAAAAAAATGATGATATTAAACCATTACCAAGTCATGGTTTTAGAAGAGAGTTAAAGAAACAATTGCAGATTTGTTTCCCTATATCCCTATAATTCTCCAACATGTTAAAGCCTTTAGAGTCCCATGACATCCTCAAGTCACCATCTCATAATATTGTTGTCAGAACCTCTCTGATTGGTATTCATCTTATGCATCAAACACACAAGTTACCTATATGCCACAAGTTTCTCTTATCTCCATTTCACTAGATTTTGATTGCAATTGCTCTTCTTGTTGGAGACTATAATTAGAATAAAAAGTTCCAAATATGCTTCACCATCCCCATTAAGCACACAACATGCGACTATAGTGTTCAGGGTTAGAAAACCATGCATTGTCATTTCATGAAACACTTACTTTCAATATGCAAGCTACAAAAGTGGAGCATGAGACATTCTTAGTAGAAAATGTTAGCTCTGTTATGTTTATTTGTAACATTTTATTAGCTTTGTTTATACAAGTCATCTGGCCACACAGTGGCCACTATTTCCCAATTGAAGAAAACTTGTTTGAGTTTCTTGCTTTTATGGGGAAAAATGGCATTAACAATATTGCTGACGTTGAGGTATATATCGTATAAATTCTTCATAGTCTACTTTAGTTTATATTCCAGTGTTCATTGAATTTCATGTCATATACTCTCCATTGATTTTTTTTATTTTTTATTATTTTTAATTAATTAATTTATTTATTTTTCAGAAAAGGAACTTAGTATTTATGGTATGAAGTAAGGATTGAAGAAAGAGGAGAACAATAACACTAGAGCGACAAAATGAAAATTAAAGAGAGAGAGAATAGAACTGATCTAGTGGCACCTATAGAGCCAATATCCTGCACAAGTCACACTTATAGAGACTGATGGTCAAGTCTTCACAGTTGGTGAATTCACCTGCAATGCCTTGGCAACAGAATGATAATGTTTTGAAGTGATAAAATAATAGTTCATGTGTAAATTATACTCCAACCAATATTAAGTTGGAAACTCATATTGTAATACTTGACATTTTATATAATGTAATTTCCAGTTGAAATTATTTATAGTTGCACTTGATATTACTTAGTATTGTAATTAACATATGCAACATTGCGTTTTCATATTAGATGAACATGTACATTGAGATTTTGACCACTACGTGTCAACTACCCATAACAGTACACCCCCTTTTTTCGCGAAAGGGATAGCGCTTGATCGACGTATCCATGCCATTCGACTATCAGCATCAACCTGATCATATTGTTTTGTAAACCCAGTCTGTAGGTGTAAATTTATAAATAATCTTAGCAGATTTGTGTCATGTATGTATCTACCTAGGCAAACCTAATTTTCTAGTGATAATCTATGTTCCGGAAGGTTTTTTGTCTCACCGATCCATGATCGGCAGAGTTTTCCTTCAGCCTAGCCCCAAAGCCGGAATGGATTTTGTCATTATAATCTTAGGGGAATCCTAGTGTACTTCGAGTCTATGTAAAAGTAATTTGGAAATAATTCTAACTATGTGGTTAGATTATTACAAATTGCTTGATCTACTAGATTATATTTGTGTCGCAAAGCTGGGTGGTCTATGAGGGTCTATGTCAAATGGGTTTCCCCCTTGAGATGTAAAATTGTAAAAGTCATGATGTAAAGTGTCTTGAGGGTTATAAAATGTTTTATCCCCTTAGAAGTTCTAGGTCCTAGGTGATTTTTCCAAAGGCTAAGTTCGAGGGTCCAATAAAAATAATAAAAGATATAAATAATAAAAAATAAAAATAAAATTAAAATTAAAATTTTAATAAAATAATAATAAGTCAAAGTTTTGAGAAAATAAATGCAAAGTTTTAATTTTTTTAATATATTAAAATGCATTTAAAATTTCGACAGATGAGATTAAAAGGGATTTTGATCCTCATCAACGGTCGAGATTAGTTTGACATGGATCACTTGAACTAACCGTTGGGAATTTTTCCTTTAAATAGGGTGTTAGGGGTCTTTTGAGATCATTCGATCTGTGTGTTTTATGCTGAAGAAAACTCTCTTGTAATCATTTTCTATATGCAATAAAGAAAGACTTTGGGGTTGAAATCTTGCTGGTGTTACTCTTCTGAAATGTTGTAAGATGTTTCATTTTTCCGCTTAAATTTATTTTTAGCCATTGGTAACAACTTGATGAAGAGCGATGTTGAACTCAGGTATCTTATTGTATGGCATTTTTTTTAAATTTAGTTGCAAAATCATATTAATTAACTAGGTTGATAACCCTCTCTTTTGAATTGGCCGATCTTTGGTTTTAGTCTACACTTATCATGTATGTCTGACAACTGTGCACAAATATTTATGCCACCCTTATGCTCTCCACTTGACATTTGTGCTTACCATTTTTACGTCAGAGTTCCAAGAGTCTTTTTATGCCAGAGTTCCAGGAGAGTCCATTTGAATTCTTTGTGGAGCTTATGGCACTGAACTTGGAGGACACCAGAATGCTCACAAGAAGGAGAGAATTGCTATGAGAAGAGCTCATAAATCTAATATGAACATTCAACAGAGGTTTTGTACCCTGACACCCTCACCACCTATTATGTCCTTTGATTTTACCCCAATTTCAAGCATTCTGAATAGGTCTCTCCATATAAGAGCCCACTCTACAACTCTTTAAGGAGGGGGAGAATAATTCCCGCCAGAGGCTCCTGGTTTATGAGCTCATGGATAATGGATCTATAGATAAATAATTATTCTTGCATCTGAATCAGGATGGCGACCGCAGCGGAAGAGACATAGGATGTTTGACATGGGAACAACGCTACAATGTGGCAGTAGGAAATTCCTGAGATCTAACCTATCTTCATGAGCAATGTAGAGAACCCATGATGCATTTATATATAAAGACTAAGATAATCCTGCTCAACACAAAATCTAATCCCAGGGTCTTCAAATTTGGTATGTCTAAGCTCCTAAATGACGACATGATGTAGGTCGTGACGGTAGTGCAAAAGACGCCTGGTTACCTAGTGCCCGAGTGGCTTCAACACTGCATTGCCACCAAGAAATGTGACGTCTATAACTTTGGGATGGTGTTGCTGGAGTTGGTGTCTAAGAGGAAGAACTTCAACCCCTCTGCGACCGATCCCCAGCTTTGTTATTTCGAGGCATGGGCCATGCTAAGGGTTTTGGAGGGAAAGTACATGGATTTGGTTGAAAAGAGGCTTCGTGATAGCAGTGTGGATGGGTTTTCCCTCTTGTTGTAAATCAATTCAATGTTGGAATTTTCTTTCCCGTTGATGTCTCCTGAAATGTTTTATTATCGAGGAACATGTTCTTCTTGGAAAAGGGCTCAAAAAGGAGATGGCCATCTTTCTGAGCCTGGATTGGTTTTCCCATTTTCCGATCAGATGAGAAGAAGCTAGACTTGTCATTACGGTTGTTATGAAAACCCAAATACCAACATTTTTCCATTCCATTGTTCCATCTAGTCTTAATTTCACTTTTAAAGAGAAATTTCAATTATTTGATTCTTTTTTCTAAGTGAAAATGACAACTAGGTTAGGGTGAAATTTCATATCTTGCATGCACCACCAACCAAGGAAGAAGTTTCCTTTACTGAGAATTGTACTAATTTTGGGAAATACTTAAATTTCCCTATAAATTTCAGTCGTTTTGACTCTAGCTACATTTTCTAACTGCTAAATTTTCAAGTCAGTGAGAAGCTAGACTAGCACAAGAAAGCTTGTAAAATTTAACCCGAGACTTATAAAATCCTTATGAAATATCAATAATCAGTCAGGATTTTTTGGCAAGTATTCTTTGTTGGGTTCATTCAAATGCTAAGCTCATTATTTAGTGGATCTTAAAGACAATGAGCTATAAGGAACTTTATGGAGAAGGGGAATCTTGAGGTCGTGATTTTTCAGTTGCAGCAAGCTACTAGGTGCAGGTTGCCTCACTTTGGCCATCAAGTGGAAATCACCATCATCAAGTTCGATCTCAATTTGTGGTTATGTTCTTGTTATTCTGTCTTAACTTATCTGAATCTACCTCCAAGGTGAGAAAACTAAAGTATTAATTTGTTGTGGGAAGTAGCTGGATGTATTATTGTTATATTACTGCAACACCTATACTAAAATTAATTTATCTTTGTGCTATCAAATGACATTGGTATCAAACTACTTGCCAACATTTAGCTATAGAATTTTCATATTGTATTGTATCATTTTGTGGTTTGCAGTTTCTAGCTTGCAATACTAGAAACATACATGTGAGATGAAATTGTTGCAGTATATCAGTATTTTTGAAGCTTGGCAGTTGAAATTCCAATCTCAACAACAAGAGAAAATTTGATTATTATATTTGACAAGGTATTTGTGTTTTTTTTTGTGAAGTAAATCTGATTACAATGACTATAATTTTTATCTGGTATGACCCTTCACCTAGGTATTCAAGGGAAATGGTAGGCAATGGTATGTTCATTTAGTGTGTTAGATTTTTAGTCTCTTGAAGATTATTGTTACTATTTAGCTTACAAGAACAACATTTTGTTGCATGAATCATAGATGATGGATCTTTCTCCCTATCAAACATTTTATTACTTTACATTAGTTTTACAAATTGTTGATTGTCTTGAATTAGCCATTTTATTATTAGAGCCAATTTTTTGGATGCCCATCGATATCTTATGAGAATTTCCAATTTTAGTTTGGGATTTATTCTTCCATGTAATATGCTAGGAACATTTCTCTTGCTCATTTCTTTCATCTATTGAGGATTTATTTTGATTTGTGTTTCTACATAATCGTCAACATTATTCTCATTTGCTTCCTGAGATGGAAATATCAGTAACCAAGCAGACCCCTACAAAAGGTGCTAGTGGGAGAGGAAGAGGGAGAGGGGATGGGAGGTTTTCCCTTAAGAATCAGAAACAAGGGACAATAATATTAAAGAGAAAACAACTTAATATTTCAAAGGTTAACAAGGCTTTTGAATTCGTTTTGTTCACCTTAATGGGATTCTCTTTATATGCACAAGGTATGTTTTATTTCAAGCTTTCAACTTTTCAAGCCAATTTTGACATTGTGTTTGGTGTTTTCCTAGTTCATAGATGCCTCTTTATGTATAGATTTCAAATATTTTTAATTTCCAGCCTCGAGACATTTGATGAAGCTTTCTCCTTTGCAATAAACGAATTTGAGGAGCTTACCAAACCTCAACTCATTTCAGAGATGGCAATTGGTTTGGATACATTGGGCAATGTCTCGACTTTTAGTGGACTTGCGGTTCTTCAGATTGTGTCAATTCTAATATTCATAGTTCATAATATTAGTGAAATGGAAAAAAAAAGCCTATCTTATGCGAAAATTTTGCAGCGATCTATTCTACTTCATAATTCTTTTACTGCTTCTTTTGACTTTGCAAAGCACATAATTAGCAAATGTGTGAAATCAGATGATGTTTCCTCTAGTCCATTTTTGCTAGCAACACTAGATATTGTAGCAGGTAATGATGTTAAAGAGAAGCAAGCCAGAGAAAGGTCATCTTTCTGGAGTCATTGTGTCATATCACTTAACAAACTTTTGGTATTTGAATGTCTTCACCAAGATTCCAATGGAAGTAGGGTGGAAGGTGAGATTTCATTTTCTACTCCTAAGAGGTATAATGAGGAGGGAGTGAGAGGAGGGGGTGTTGCATTCTGGGAGGATTTTTAACTAAGGGATTTCTGCCATTGGCCCCTTAAAAAAATGCTCTATATTTTTCCAAGCGACATTCTTATAGTGGATTTGTTGGAAAGAAAGAAAAGAACATTCAGGTTCAAAGGATTTTGGCAGTTGCAAAGGCTATTGCAAATTCAGTAGAAGATATAAGGTATGCAATATATTTTGATACAGACTTGATGAAGTTTTGTATTGCTCGAGAGGTTCTTGAATGCAATATTGAAGACCAGTCAGAAGTTATTAAGCCTAAAGTCTCTAATGCCATGAATAAATTTGATAATGTTCTATGAGAGATTGCATCCAATTGTGAAAATAAAGAAGCTTCTTCATTTGAAAAACTTGTGTTATGTGCTTCAAGAGTTACTACTATGAAGGAAGATTCATATAAATGAGAAGTGGATGAAGTAATTGCCTTTAAACCCACTGCAAAATAAAAGAATTTAGAGTTAAATATTGCTTCAAATTCACAACAGAACCCTGTTGCATCTTCAAGTATTCAAAGTCTAACTCCATTCTGTCTTCCTCAAGAACCTCAACAAATCTTCTCCAATTCCCCCCCTCCAAATGACTTTCCAATACACATTTCTAAGTATTATTCAACATTGACAACTAGGACATACCTTTCTTTGGGGGCATATACAACTCCCCATGATTTTTCCCAATTATTTGGGAGTTCTGCAAGTTCTGCTGATGATTGGTGAACTGGTATTAGAACGTTTACTATTAGGCTAACCAATTGTCTTGAAAGTTGGGGTGTGAAAAATTACACTGCACCATTTTTGAATAGTCATGTAGGTGTCACCAACTTTGTAAATTTGAGTCAACAACATGCTCAACAAATAAATCATCTCCATCATGCATGGTATAGAGATGATGAAGCACTTGTTTTCAATGGGATGATGAACTTGAATCTTGGTCATCATTTTCAAGAAAATGTAGCTTTGTTTAATTTAAAGCTTCTTGGCAGTACTCTGGGAAAAGTTGAGTATGTTTCTACACATTCAAATTGGATTCCTTCTCAAAGTTTGTATTCATCAACTCCACTTGGAGTCTCTCTAAGTACTATTTTTGCTAGCATGTCAGATAAGCCAATTTCCAATGATCTTTCCTTGGTCATGGTTCAAGCAAACTCTGGCCAACCAAAAACATCCAGTGAGCCTCATGTAACAAACTTTAAATGATCATCATTGTCCAAGGTTTATACACCAACTACCAAAACTAGTATAACTACCCGACTGACAAACACCCCTAAAATAAGCATTAAAAAAGGACATGTGAATAAAACTGTTCCCCATTTTAGACCTCCACCTAGAATTTTTCCTGTGCCTTCAAGATTGCAAGATAGTTCCAAGGCTGATTTATTACAGTCTAATCTTGGAGTCACCTATGAAGTGAACATATGGTTCAGAGCAATGAACAACCCCAAATGGATGACTACAACTAGTTGGATGGATACACACCATCAAATGATGGAGAGACAAATGATTCACATATAGCTCATCCATACTATCATCTTTTTCCTACTAGTGACAATCTAATCAGTCCTGCAGTGAAATTTCCTTTTCTAACAATGCAGGTCCCAAGTCTACCAATATGCCAAGATGAATACTTACATGTGAAGCAGCAACAACTTCAATACATTGCCCAACAACAGCAGCAACATCAAAGCCAGGTGTTTTTTCCTAAACATAAACAACATTAGTCTGTGTGGTCTACGAGGTACTTTGGTTGAGATCCGTAGGTTCAATGAAGCCAATTCTAGGAACGAAATGGTATGTGCATTGGTATTATGATAATTCTTTCAGTTTGCCTTCTTTACTTTTTTGTGTGCAAAGAATGGAATTTGTCAAGTGATAAATTTTTATTGTTGAAACTACAATCAAATATTACATCTCTATTTCTCATTAGATTATATATCTTGCATCGTAGATTGTATATGCACGTACATTAGATATCTTTCTTTGTAAAAGGGTAGACCATAGATGCTTTAGGTGTTTGACAAGAGTTGAAGAGGTTTCCTTTTTAAAAAAAATTGTGGCTTTAATGGGATACCATCAGGAAATTCTTATTGGTTGGAGCAATGGTTACTCATGGTTATGCGTCAAAGCTTTGACCTTGGCACATGTTCTTGATCGAAAACTTATGCTTGCTTTGTGGCCTTGTCCAAGCTATAAGTATTTTCCATCAATGCCCTACAGACCAGGCACAATCATTGGCCTTTTCCTTAACTTTGTTTACCTCATGACCATTATGAAATATATATCTAGATAAAGCTTGATTTTTCATATTTGACGTTTCCCCAGGAATTTGATGGCTTGAATGGTCTTAAAGTTATTTTATTCTATAGAGGCTTAGCAAAATCCAGAGGTGGAGATTACTAAGAAAATTATTCAAGTGGTTTAGTCAGTTTTGAACTCGAGATATTCACATTGGGTGGATTAATGAAACAAGTGCAGTTTAAGAAGGTTCATTACTGTCCTTGTTCCTTGGTTCACCACTAGTTTCAGATATTATCAAGAATTATGTCATCATAGTGGAGATTTTGAATTGCAGATGTGAGAATCAAGGGACCTATGTAGTTATCTTTTGATAATGTGAGGAGGACTACTTTTAGTATACACATGGACTCACAATTCTACTTGGGTTTGTGAAGGAAGCCAATTTTGTGGGCTAAAATGTTGTTGTTGTCTATTTTTCTCTAATAACAAGGATATTAATCTAGGGAAATGCTTCAACATAATATTTGGTACCTGGGTTTCTTCCACTTAGGATTATGAGTGCTGGTAGTAATGCTTCATTAAACCCAAGCACAAGTTTTGGATTAAAGATTTGTCAATAAGATTCCTTGGTTGTATGCATCTACTACCTTTCATGAAAATAATTGTAACTAGAATGACAATATTTCTCAGTTTTGTTTTATTAGCTTTTCTGGGGATATTAATACTACGAGACATATATTCTTAATAATAAATATGATTTTCATGTATTTTAAATAATCAATATGATTTTTTGTTTCATTATTAATGGTTGGTTATGTTTAACATCTCGTTGATCCTTGTTATATCGGTTATTACATAAAAATTTTGTCATGGAAAGAATTACTTACATTTAACATGTCATACATATCATTCGTATGCTGAAGTAGAGATGTCATTGATTCGTTGTAAGCGTTATAAAATTTTATGCCTACTTGAGAGCTCATTTCTTTGTAAAGACATAAAAACACTTCATATTTGGATATTCTTATTTTGACAATGTTTATACTGTGCATTATTCATCTACAAATGTTGTGTACATATCTTTAGTTTCTAAATGCAAGAGTACTTAATGTTATCTATTTTTTGGAAATTATGTGGGACAGGAGTTGAAGAGCCCTGATATTTTTAAGGTCTGCTCAATATTGACATTGCTAGAATAAAAATTAGAAACATTTTCTCCACTTTTACATTTTTGGCTCTCTTTCCCCAAAACCCTTATTAATAGAATTCCTCTTATGCAATAAATGACCTTCTTTTACCATGGATGGCTTGATTTTGATTATCGTCTTACAATAAGCTTATGGTTCTGAATTGTTTGTAGGATGGAGTATAAATGGGTTGTTTTTTCCCTCTAATTATTGATTGTATTTTGAATTATTTGTAGGATGGTTGTGGGAAGTCTGATCTATCCTTATAATAAGTGTCCACAATTTCATAAAGAGGGTAGTGCTTACAGAATTATCTAGAATTCAGAAATGTCTCTTCCAAGAATTCAGAATTGTCTCTTACAATAAGATTATAGGTATGTATTGATATGGAGATAAAATTTAGTGTAGCATATGCATGTTTACCCCTTTTGAGAAAAAAATGGAAGAAATGTTTGACTTTTATAACCTCAAATTAAAAAACACATTTTAATGCCTTTGGAATTTGTTGAGAAATGAGAGGAAATATAATTTTTCTTTAGTATGTTAGCGAATATACTAATAGTATGAGGCACTTGGATTTATTCATTCCTCACTGTTTTCAAGGAAAAATTACAAAACACATTTTAATGCCTTTGGAATTTGCTGAGAAATGAGAGGAAACATAAATTTTCTTTAGTATGTTAGCAAATATATTAACAATATGAGGCACTTGAATTTATTCGTTCCTCACTATTTTCAAGGACAATTAAGTCTTTCTTTTTTTGTGTCACCCTCACCATGAGAACAAATCATTTTATCATTATTGTGCACTCAAGCATGTCTCGGCCCTGGAATTTGTTAGAAAAGCGCAACAAAATTGTGTTTTTCATGTTAGGATATTAGGATCTATTTGTGAAAGGTGTGAATGATTCTATTTTGTTTGTGGTTACAAAATTACAGTAAATATGCGTGGACGACATATTTATGGTAAAAATAAAATAAAAAATAAGAATGTTGGAGTGTCTGAATGGTGCAAATGGATTCAGCACCATTAAGAACCCCCGGGGCACCCAAAACCCGGAAGTTTGACAGCTGTAACCCATATTTTCAAAATTTGTGATGGATTTTGTCATAATCTTGCCAAAATTTCCATTATTTTCCGGGCTAATTTGCGGGCTCTTTAGACTAAGCACTAGTGGAAAAGTTTTGTTACGATTTTACCAGTCTTGTTCAGTTTTGTGGATTGTTTGGATATTCCTTTTGAAGACTATTCAAGGGCTTAGTTTTCAACTCTTAAAGGTAATTTTCAATTTTTGACAAACTCTATTGTTGCCATTTGTGTTTTCGTTTTCTTGTATGCCACAGATTAAGATAATCTCTGTGTTTTCATTCGAGGAACTGTATTCAAAATTGCCTTTTGAAAAGCCTTTTTATGGCCTTTGTTCATCCAAGGCTTAATCTTCATTACAAAATTTCATTATTCTATATTTTAATTTGGATTATATATGAAATTAAAATATCACATTATAATTCATATGTAATTTAAATACACTGTAAATAATTTTTATTAATTTTTAGAAAAATAATATAATAATAATAATAATAATAATATAATTTAGACTGTAGATTTATAATCAAATCATTTTAATTGAATTTAAATGGTGGTTCCCAACAATCATTATTCTCTATTTTTAGTATTCTGTTAGAAGTATATCAAATTAGTGTTTTTAGTTTGAGCTCTAGAATATATATATATTAATATATATATATAAATATATATATATATATATAATATTATATATTTTTACAAATCTATATGAAATATAAATTTGCCAATATATGATATTATGGTCATACATATCTACAATCTACAATAAGTTCCTCATACCATTTTTCCAATTTTCATACCAGTTTTCCAATTAAAAAAAACTTAATTGCCTCTCTTTGCACCTTTTGGGGCAATTGTTAGTTTATGTTGATTAATAATGAACACATAAAATCAATCTAAAATGGGTAAATTAATAGATTATGTTTATTAATGATAATCACAAATAAAATGAATATACAACTAAATTAGTTGCTTATAACAATTGTTAATGAAATAAATGAAATAAATATAAACTACTAAAGTAGTCATTTATATAATGAATATGAAACCACCAAAAACGATAAATGACTACTGCAAATGATAAATAAGTGATTACAAATAACGACTAAATTTTTCGTATATATGACTATTAGTAGCTAATTTACAGTATCTTATAACACGACCAAAATTTAGTCATATTTCTTTGGTCATTAATTGGTTTCAAACAATGACAAAAATTTGCATATATATGACTATTAGTAGCTAATTTATAGTATCTTACAATACGACCATCATCTTAGTCATATTTCTTTGGTCATTAATTGTGGCAATTAATGACCAAATCAATGATTAAATCAATGACCAAATCAATGGCTAAATTAATGACCAAAAATACTACTAGACAACAAAATCGAGACAATCAATTAACGACTAAGCTAAAAATCACTAAAATTTGGTCGCATTATAAGATACCATAAATTAGCTACTATTGGTCACTGACCAAAAAATAATCATTATATGCAAATTTTAGTAATTTTTTTAGTAACTAATTAGCCATTTTTTACTAGTGATGGTTTATTTCTCTTTATATATATGATATGTAAATTATTGTTTATTGCATCTACATTAAAATTATAATTAGGAAGAAAATAGATAATAATGAAATAAAAACTTACAAACCACGATTTGCACAAGCTATATATGGGGAAACCCTTTCGGGAATAAAACACAATTGGAAGGTACTAAGGCCTCTCTCCTCCCTTTCTTTGAATAGAAAATGGATGCAAGTACGAAGAAGTAAGGCTCATGAATCGTGGGCTACTACAATGCGCAAATCCTCTCTATGTTCACTCTCCCTATCCATCTTGGCTACTTTTCTCATCTATGGAACAAGATACAGTTGAAAGGAATGGGATCCCTTTTCCTCCTAGAGGCCAAGTTATAACACAATCTAATAGCTTACTAGTATTTAGGTTTGACTCCCTCAAATATTAACCAAAGTTACAATATGAACTCTTCTATAGCCTCTTTCATAATGACCATGTGGCTTTCCCCTTTTCTTTGAGTAATGGTTGGGACTAACGTAGCATCCTCTTGAATTATGGTGCCCAAAATAGAAAGGTCAGCCTATGAGTGGCATAACATTTGCACATAGACTATAATCGATGCAATTCTTACACCGTTGGTTATGTATCTATTTGTAGACTAAGAAAAAAAGGTGAAATACTAAAATGGAAAATTTTTACCCCCAAAATAGTAGTTTCATTCCTCAAAACACTCTCAAAATATTTTAGACCCTAATTTGCCTAATTATGTCCCGCTAGTCAAAGTGGTCTCCTGAGACAATTCCTACAATTTTTCCACTTTGAAAGAATCAAGATTGATGAAAGAAATATAATGATCCAATCTAAATCATGAATGAGGTGAGGAAATTTTTCCTATATCTTTTCTTGAGTGTACCATTTAGCCTTGGCTAGAAGCTATCTTTTCAACCTAATCTACCAAAGGTCATGCTACCCTTGTCTGGTATTTATAGACGTCTTATATAAAATGTATCATCTTCCAACTATGTGTGAGAATTTGGTGCCAAATCCTCTACAAAAGGCAGGACATGTTCCTCTTCTAGGTCTAGCATATAAGGCTAAAGAGTTTCAGATTCTCTACATTCATCATTGAGTAAATGTGTATGTATGGGGGTAGATTGAGTATATAGGTATTATCTCGCACCTTTTATAGTTTCTAAAAAGGACCATATTGCAGAGCCTTGATTTTCTTACCACGGCCATGTATCCTCTCATTATTCAACTGTAACTATACTTTGCCTCCTACCTTGAACAAACTCTCTGTTCCGTGTTGATCATGTTTGGCCTCGTATTTTTCATGTGACTTCTACCGCGTCTCCTGTACTTGTAAATAAATTTTTCTAACCTTCTAAAAAAAATTTCTTCCCTTAAAGCACCCGAGTAAGATCCTCCGCCACTCATTACTTCCCATATGAAATATCCCAAAGTGAAAATGGAAAATTTCGCAAACAAGTGACACAACTAAATTAGTTAATAGAGAATTCATTAGGGACATTAGAACATTCTTAATTTATGACTTTTACTTCTTAATATTAACACCCAACAACTATTTCGAGGATGACTATTATCGTTTATGCATTAATCAAATAACTATATGTTGATTTAAGAGTCTCACATTATATTTATATTAGGCCATTAAATGATTATCTAGATTTGTGAGTTAAGTGTTAATTACATGAATTGATCATAGTTATGTGTTTGTTTATTATTATGATATGTGTAAGGAATGTGAGGGTCTAGTGTTACGTTTACAAATTTAATTAACATTTAGTTTTTGAGTTTGTCTTAAACGAGGCAGACCATCTTTAAAGAGATACATGTTATGAGAATTAAGTCCAATGAAACTAAATAATGTTAAATTGTTTTTATTTTTTAAAACAAATTTCTAACTTGCTTTATGGATATTCAACCCCACATTTTGGTAAATTTGGTTAAAGATATATTTAAATTAACTAATGTAGTATGTTGTAGATGGATGGATTTCT